>JAWWMO010000083.1:149183182-149202856 GCA_035047845.1 Dendrocincla fuliginosa
TCTTTCTCTTTCTCTTTCTCTTTCTCTTTCTCTTTCTCTTTCTCTTTCTCTTTCTCTTTCTCTTTCTCTTCTTTCTCAGTGAGTTTGGTCGTCCACTTTCAAGGACCAAAAGAGCAAAACCTTACACTTGAAGCCCTTTGGGGCAGGAACTGTTTATTCAGTGTATCCCATATAGGAAGTCACATCGTGAGGCCCTGACCTGGTTAAGACTGTCATGAGTAATATATAAATCAGTATTAATCATCAGGAGCAGCAGCCACGTTGGGATGAGAAAATGATTCATTACTCCAATCTGCTGAATTATTCACTCTTCTGGTGCAAAAATGGCATGAAATATGAGCTCGGAGGGTGTGGAGGCTTTTATCATGATAGGGATTTTATTCTGGTAACAGAGGTAAACTACAGCTGACATAAAAAAAAATATCTCTGAATCTTTTGTCATGAAAAATGTGGGAGTATTTTTATCGAATAACATTATTTTATTAAAAATATCCTTTCTTTTGTCTACATTGTTGGGGTGTTTTCTTTGCATTCTAACACTGAAATAGGTTAAGTCTTCACCATCCAAAATTATACTCATCCCCCTACAACAGAAAAAGAACTAAAAATATAAAAATTTGAAATTTCAGTTTTTATAAAGAGCGGATTTTAAAAAAGAAGAAAAGTATTGACTGAAAACAAAGTTTTCCTCTAAAATGAGACATTTTTTAATTGACTGTAATATGAGCATCAAGGAATAAGGGTTTCTTTAAAGGTATTGAGAGATGTGAACAGGAAAATCTGGAAGGAATTCAATAAAGAGGGTTTCAGAGAGCACATGGTGATATTTAATATCTCCTGCAGAAGTCTCCAAACAAAAATTCTCCAGAAGACTCTCATTTGCCCAGGAAATTAAACTGCACTGATTGCCACCTTCACCCAAGAAACCAGTGAAAACCTGAAGCATGAAAAAGTATTTTGAGATATTTCACATTAAAAATAGGTTTTAACTCACATTTTCCATTCAGTTTGCCACTGTGGATCTTCTGGAGCATCGAGGCTCGTGGTGACACCTCCATTTCTGGAATGATGCTTTGCCCTGCTACTGTTATTCCTGTTGATAATGAGGATTGTACCTTCACGTGTACCGTGAGGCAAAAGAGAGAAGTGAGTTCCACACTGCAAGAGGGATAATTTAATGCAAATAAAAGAGACAATCTCGTTCTGAGGGATCAAAACAAACAGTGTAAATACCTTCTTTCTGCCAATCCCCTTTTTGAGAGCTGGAGCAGTGGCTGAGCTGACAGGGAGCAGTGCTATCAGCAATATCTCACACAGGGAGGTTACTCATGCTCTGAAGGCAGATTGATTTTGAGTAAACCTTTGCATCTGGTTCTTGGATAATAATAATCATGACAATCATTGTGGCCATTTGATATCTACTTCTAATTCTAATATCATCTTTCTTGGCGCGCTTTCGACTAAACAATATTGGTTTTACTGCCTGTGTAGGAAATAAAAACACAGCGCACAAAGAACAATGTAAATTAAATAAGCAGAACCAATAAAGTGCTTTAAAACCTTTGCCTTGTTGGAAGTATTTAGGGATGTGAATGAATTAGGAGATTGGTTTTCCTCTCCACCCCAGTCTTTCCAAAGGCTGCCAGCAGGGGATACACCTTCAAGAATGTAAATGAATGCCAGCCTAATGAGATCCCATTAATATTATTAAATTACCCAGAAAACACTATTCATCACTGTAAACTCATTTAGCAGAGAAGAAACTCAACTGAATTACTGTAGGGTCCTTGGCAGTTACCCAAATCCCGTGATGAATAAGGCCAGTTCTTGACAGCTTATTGACACTACTGCTGCTCTCAGAAGCTCCCCAGCACCCCATCCTCAAACTGAACTTCGGGAGGATCATTTTGCCTTCAGGAAAAAGTTTTATGGAGAGAGGAGATCCACTTTCAAGACAGTGGACAGAAATGGGCATCCTTTGCCCTTTCTGTTCTGCCAAGTAGTCCCTCCTCACCTTTTCCCAGCAGGTGCAGCCCTACCCACCACCAGCTTCCTTCAGACTTCAGGGGGACAGATGGAGCAGAACAGCCACCCAGCTCCCTCCACCCTTTGGAGCCCAGATGATGAATTAGCACAGACCCAGCAGACTGATTAGTGTATAACTCATAAACCCCAGTGAACTCACAGAGCAGGGCAGGGAGAGGAACCCACAAGGGAGAAAGAGAAAGCTTAAATTAAAATCAGGCTATGTAAGCATGAAGACAAAGATCACCTTCCAGCCTGGGTGAACACCCCAGCATCAATCAACCTGCTATTCCAGCAGAAAGTGTGGCGTGAGGGAGAGGGAATGCTGGGCTTTTCATATATTCTTGTTTTCTATACTGTGGGCTTTTCAAGGATTGTGTGCACTCCCTGCTGAACTTCCCAGGCAATATGTGACATGCCTGGGAGTGGTGGTGCCCACCCTTGGTGGTAGGACAGTCCTTTCCAAGAACATTGTAGACCTCCATCCAGGTGGGGACCAGCAGCATTTGTTGACATACTGATAGAAATGGTGGGGCATCTTCTTGAAAACCCACTGCTGCTATTTTGGGGAGCCCTAAGGGATCAACACAACTTTTTGTGCTATTGGATGGACAGATCCCTCTTTTTAATCATTCCAAGGTTTCTTACAGCCTCTGTTTTTCAGGAAAATTGTTGCCATTGAAGTCATCCTGTGTGCAGATCTAGTAGGCAAGATTTTGCTTGAACTTATTGCCTTCTAAACTTAAGTCTCTTCTAAAGACTTTTGTTTCTGGAAACCTGACTGGTGATAAAGAACATGGAGGTGTTGGTGTACAGTTGGCTGAACATGAGCCAGATGGCCAAGAAATCCAGGAGCATCCTGGCTTGTACCAGCAAGGGCGTGGCCAGCAGGACCAGGGTAATGAATATTCCCTGTACTTGGCACTGGTGAGAACACACCTCAAATCCTGTGATCATTTTTGGGTCCCTCATGAAAAGAAAGGGGCTAAAGAGCATCCAGAGAAGGGCAATGGAGCTGGGGAAGAGTCTGGAGCAAAAGTCTGATGAGGAGCCTGGAGAAAAGGAGGCTCAGGGGGCAGGTTCTCACTCTCTACAACGTCCTTACAGGAGGTCTCTTCTCCCACATTGCAAGGAGGTTTCTTCTTGCCCACGTAATAGGACAAGAGGAAAAGGCCTCAAGTTGTACCAGAGTAGATTTAGGTTGGATATTTGGAATATTTTTTCATGGAAAGGCTTGTCAACCACTGGAACAGGCTACCCAGGGAAACCGTGCAGTAAAAGGATTTAAAAGATGTGTTGATGTGGAACTTGGGGACATGGTTTAGTGGTGGCCTGGTCAGTGCTGGGTTGGACTTGATTTTAGAGGGCTTTTCCAACCCAAATGATTCTATGAACTTTTCCTGTTGCAGAGATCAAACCATATGAAGAGCCTGACAGAAGCTTCCAGGTTATGTGCTGACTGTGCATCCATATTCCTAAAATGGAAGATACTTCACTGAATTCAAGACTGAAGGACCAAAATTTGATCTGAAGGGAATTACAGGGCACAAATTTAGAAAAATTGTCGCTCAAACATGCTGTGATGAAAATCTGAAATCTACACACAGGAGTAAGGACACCCTCTGAGTGTGGCAAGGAGTGATACAAATCCACATCTCTATTTAGCACTTTTTCCACTCTTCCTCATCTGACTTGCCACCAGTGACATTATGGTGGCCAGCAATTTCTAGTTGTGCTCACTCACAATAATTTCTCTTCCCAGTGAATCTTACTTGGAACACCAGGATACGGCAGTGAAAAATACAGGTGCTCATTATCAGCACTGGCATTTATTAGGCGCAGTTTGATATCTGGGCATAATTTGATTCAGCTTGGCAAAAGGTTTGAACACCAGCAAGCTGAAAATGCCTGTCCAGGCTCTCCTCATCTCCGGCTCACTAACTAATCATTGTGGGCTGGTGATTTTACACTGAAACACATCTGGTGACATATAGAAATGGCGTGTGTAATTCATAACAAACCATTTGGTCCGTTTATCTACTTAAAAGTGGCTCACAAAGAGCTCACAGCTTTCTGAAGAGCAGCATATTTGCCATACGCTGCCTGCCAATAACTCTTGGTGTGTAGACAGTTCACGAGCAGTTGGCTGTGAGCATTGAATGTTTTGGCCTATGCCCATTTTGGAACAACTGTGCTGCTTTCATCTGTTCTTGGAAATGAACCCATTCAAAGTCTGGCTGGTATTTAGGTGGGAGACTGCTTGGGAATCCTGGATGCTTTACTAACAAGCCAAAGAAACACAGGTAAACAGCAGAAACCAAATCAGAAAGAGGGCACCCAAGCTGTGCTGATGAATGGGAGTGGAGTAAATCAGAATCCAGTTGCTCTTAATTAATGTTCCAACCCACAGGATCATTCTGTTCCCAGCCTGATAGTCTTACCATTATTGTTGTTACAGGGCAGTGTTCTGGGTGAAGATTAGCTAGTTAAGGGAAGAAATTCTTAAAATGCTAATTTTGGCATTAGTTAATAATGTCATAATAATAACAATGATGCTATAATTTTTGACTGCATAATTCTCTCTGAGATCATGGTACATAAACCAACTTGCGCACAGGCATTATATGGCAACCCTTAATACTCGTGCTGCTATCAAATACCAACACGTGTCTCTCTTCATTTAATCATCTGAATATCCACTACCTTGGCATGACCATCTGGGACACCTCCTAAGTGATGTTTTGAAGCAGTGTTGGATACTCAGTCTGACAAATAAATCAGGCATTGCATTCAGCTTCTGCAACAAACAGCCAGCTGAGGAGATCTTACTCCCATTTTGAGAGAATATAAATTTTTTAAAAGGTTTGCAAGTGAAATGACAGGTGTGGAAACACACACTGTCTCAGACCAAAGATGGCCAGGTCAGGAGAAACTCCCTGAAAAATGAGAATAAAAATCAATGGGACACAGAAAAAGGATATTTTTCCTCCTTCCCTTGTTAATTAATATTCAGTTTTTGCTTGGAAGACTTTTGTGCTTGTTTGGAGGTGTTTTATGCAAATGATCTTGATTCTGATGTAACCTGGGTGTTCTCATTATCTCTGTAATGACTGGATATAGCTAATTAGGTACAATTCATAGACTCATAAAAGCCTTAGAAGAACACATAAGAGAATGAGAGTCATTAAGTCATAATTTTTTGAACACTTTCTTAGATTTTACTGGTTCTTCCCGTATGAAGATCAATAACACATGTTTACTGAAAGTATCCTGCCTGAGAAAGCAAATACATTTGCTCTGAAAACATCAGGAGTGGAGTTTCTGCCTCTTCCCTGGATAATTTATTTCAGTGATTAATTACCGTTAATAATGTGTGCCTTTCCTCTAATCTGGGTTTTTCTGTCTTCGCTTTTCTGCTTTTGGTCTTTGTTTTGCCTTTCTTCGCCAGATTAAAAAAGCCTCAACACCCACAGTCGCCTCTGATGCAGGTACTTCTATGCCAGAACCGGGGCCCTGCTTTTATTATTTTTATTTTTTTTTTAATAGACAGCACGACCTCTTTATGTCTCATTTAATAAGGAAACTTTCTCTTCATCTTAACTCAGAGTGCAGTATTTTCCAGAACCTCCAGTGACCTTTTGAAAAGGATCAGCCACAAAGTGACGTAAATTCAGCAATACCAGCTTGACCAGCTCTATCCGTACACAGAGCATCCCTTTTCACTCCCACTCACTTCTGTCTTGGTCATCCAGCCAAAGGTTGCTCGTGCCATAACACTGTGGTGGGAGGTCATGACTGAGTGACATTCAGCTCCCAAAATCCCTGTTTGCAGCCCTTCTGAGCTGGAAAATCACTTTCTGTTCTGCAGGCACAGCCCATGCTCCTTGCTCTTGGCATTTGTTTGGATGCAGCTGCATTTTGCTGGAATGGGCACAGCTGAGTGTCAGATCAAAGACTACAAGACTTCCCCAGCCCCATGACCCATTACTCTAGCCAGAATTTGTGCTGATTTCTGCCTGACTCTGGAATGTCTCTGGGAATCCAAGGTGTGTGGAAACTTAACATTGCCAAGGTTGAATTTCTCAGCAAGTGCTGATATGTCCTAAAATAGGACAGCAATGTTTATTCAAAGCTTCTTCTTCTTATACTGGGCACTGTCATATATGAAAAATATAAAGCTTTTAGAAATTGTCTGAAGGGGAACTATGAAGATGGTGAAGGACCTTGAGGGGAAGCCTTATGAGAGCAGCTGAGGGCACTTTGTCTGTTCAGCTGGAGATGGAGAGACTGAGTGGAGACCTCATTGTGATCCAAAACTGCCTCGTGAGGGGAAGAGGAGGGCAAGGCACTGATCTCTGCTTTGTGGCAACCAGTGACAGGATTCCAGGGAATGGCCTGGTGTTGTGTCAGGGGAGCTTTAGGCTGGATATTATGACAAGGTTCTTCCCCCAGAGGGTGGTTGAGCACTGAACAGGCTCCCCAGGGCAGTGGTCACAGCACCAAAGCTGACAGAGCTCCAGAAACATTTGGATAACCTTGGCACGTGGTGTGGTTCTTGGGGTTGTTCTGTGCAGGGCCAGGAGCTGGATGGAGAGAACCCTGTGGTTCCCTTCCAACTCAGGATATTCTACAATGGCATTAGTTGGAAATGGTTGCATTTTTGACCTTTAGCATTCTTGGCTTCTTTTGTATTCTGGTGTACTTAAAACCCTTCCTTCCACAATCCTTAATTCCTAACAGTTTGAGATTTCCTCACCTTTCTTATTCATTCTGAAAACTTTAATTGTCCTTTTCTGTTTGCCCTCTCATGTGAGATTTCTAAGTAAATAAATGCCAAGTAAAGTAAATAATTAAACAAGAGTATATAAAAAAGACCAAGTGCGAGGTCCTGGAATCACTACAGGCTGCGGGATGTGTGGGTTGAGACCAACCCTGTGGAGAAGGACTTGGGGATACTGGTGGATGAAAATTTGGACATGAGCTGTCAATTTACAGCTCAGAAAGCAAATTGTCTCCTGAGCTATATCAAAAGAAGTGTAGGTTGAGGGAGGGGATTCTCCCCTCCTCTCATGAGACTCCACCTGAGGTGTTGTGGGGTCCTCAACACAAGAAGGATGTGGATCTGTTGGAGACTGTGCTGAGAGGGGCCAAGAAAATAGTGAGAGGGCTGGAGTCTCTGATGTGAAGATGGGCCGAGAAAGTTGGTGTTGTTCATCCTGGGAAGACCTTATTGTGGCCTTACAATGCATAAAGGAATCCTGTAAGCAAGAAGAGAGACTTCTTATGCAGCCCTGCAGTGAAAGTACACTGGGCAATGGTTTTAAACTGAAATTGGGCAGGCTTTGGTTGAATATAAGGAAGGGATTTGTTACTATAAGGGTGGTGAGACACTTGACCAGGTTGCCCAGAGAAGCTGGAGATGTCCCATCATGGGAATTCTTTGGAGTCAGGTTTTCTGAGGCTTTGAGCAAACTGATAACGAGGTCCCAGGTACCAAGTGACAGGACAAAGGAAACGGCCTCAAGTTACACCAGGGGAGGTTTAAATTGGATATAAAGAAAAATTTCTTCACTGAAAGGGTGATCAAGCACTGGAACCAGGAAAGTGGTGGAATCATCTCCACTGGAAGCTTTCAAAAAACACATGGACATGGCATTTGGGGACATGGTTTAGTGGTGAAGATGACAGTACTGGGTTAATGACCTTAGAGGTCTTTTCCAGCCAAAACCATTCTCTGATTCTATAAAAAATACATTAATGCATATTTTTTCATCTGCATTAAAAAAAATGCAGTATGTACAGAAGTGAGGAAGCAATTGGACATAATAAATGCACATAATGAAACAGACACAAAGATAGCATGCCTATATATAGATGTTTCTACTTGATGTTTTCACTTTGTCAAAAAATTGTAACAGTTTCTTAGTCAAAGTTATCCTCTCTTGATTGTGGACACTTGGCTTTTGGCCAGCTAATAAATTATTCCTAAAACGCAATCAATTTTCATTCACAATTTCCTGCCTACACTTGTGTCCATTTCTCCCCAAAATTTTCTCAGCTTTGAGAAATGAGCCCTCTTAGCATACAAAGCACATATTTCATGTTTGAGAGTGTCCTTTCTATGACCATAATAAATGTAATCACCACAGGGAGAGACACACCAAGAAGGGAGATGAAAATGATAAGCCCACGGTATGGATTTTAACTTTGAATGAAATTTTCAAAAGTTTCTAGATCACCTGGAAGAAAATATCTTAGATCTGTTTCAGGAAGATGTACAACACCCTTAAAATACCTAAAATTATATGCACAAGTCTAATTTGGTTTTTACTCTTTATGTATAACTCACTGATGATAAAAGTTCAAATTTTAATGAGCTTTAAGGAAAGTACAATTGGAATGTATTTGTCACGTCTTAAAATCAGTAAATGTGCTTTTTCTGATGCTTAGGGTGTGCAAAAGCATGCAAAAAGTCATGAGGAAAATGAAAACTGAGTGAAATTAAGCTCTGAACAGTGAGAAACGTTTTTAAAATGCCCAAGTCCCATTGCCACTCACTGTGCTCTGGCATTCAAGAAATCTTAAAAAAAGTCAGGCTTGTCACCAATGTTTTCAGATATCAGCTGGGGGTTCAGTGCAAGAGTTACTCACAGATTAACTTGTTCTGCTTCTCTGTTTGCTGACAAAGAGCTCTGGACAAACTCCCTTGTTTGAATTGACAAAATACTCAGCAGTGTATGCTAATGATTCATTATCATATTATTACTATTTTCCTCAAGGTCATTTGAATGGAAATTTTTCATGCAGAGTATCGGCAAATTACAGCGAAGATGAGTCTCTGAAGCCTTCTGTGTCTTCTTTCATTCCCCAGAATTTGATATCCATGTAGCACACACCAGTGACCACTGGAAACTCAAAGAACCCATTGGCTTCCACATTGAAAAAGTTGATGGCTTTTTTTTTTTTGTTCTATACTTCTAAATGATTTCTTGGCAATATCAAGAGATTTGATCATTTGTGACACTGAACTTTTAGCTGGAGTTGGATAAAATAGTGCTGTTCCTGCAGGAATGGGGTTTTGTTTGGAATGAAGGTTCCTCCTGCCACCAGGAATACTGCTATGATGGAGTAATCCCTATCTCACAAACCCAGAAACTCATATCCCAGAGGGGGAGAAATGACACCACAGCAACCAAGTCATCATCTAGATCTGGATCCATCATCTGGATTTATACTTTAAGCCAACTAAGAGTTGTACCACTTGCTAAGACAGTCAAGTAGGTTTCGTCATATCTATGAAAGATGAAATATCTCCATGGGGTGAGTCATCCCACCATCAGCTTGGGGAGGGGATCAGGTGTGGGGAGAGAGGAAGATGAATCACCTTTATAGGTGCTGATCTTGTTCTCTTGAGTGAGGAAGGAGGCAAGACCAGCGAGCTTAGTGGGTCTCCACTTTGTAGGTAGGTGTGATGAAGCCAAGCCTAATCACAGGTTGTCTGCAGGTATCTGACACCTCTGTTATTAAACTGGTCACAGCACACCCAGCTTCTGGACAGGATTGCTTGTGGCCAACATGAAAGATTCGGTGTGTTGTTGTTGGAGCCCTTAAAATGGAAAAAGGCAATTTTAGCACCCACAAATATTCCCATGACTTTCATGTCCCACTGATACACAGAGTATCAGCCATTCCTCCCAGTTTTGTGTCTCCCCCAAACTTATCTTAAGTCCTTTCATTGCACCTCTGTAAGCCTACTTACACACATATTCTGTTTTGATTTTTGTCTCCCAAATATGAGCTCTGTCTCAACGCTTCTTTCTTGTCCTGGCAGCCTCTGCATCTCTGGATCAACTTGAATTACCATTGATGGGTTCTAGATTTAGTCATCTAAGACTGCACACTTAAGCCTGTCAGTTGTTCCCTTCTCATGATTTTTGAGACTATTTGCCAATTTAAGTGAAATCTGGCAGAAGGAAAATATGAAATTCTCACAAGCTGGGTCAAAATTGATGGACTTCCAGATAGAGAAGAGAGGCCGAATTACTGGTTCCGCTGGGAGATTGATCCTGACTATTATAGATACCAAAGTGTTAGTTCCCTCCCATTCCCCTCTGGTGGGCACTCAGAAAATCCCCTTCAGTCTGACATCCAATAAGATTGAATTCAAACTAGAATTTCAGCATACTCCCCTTAGACATTGAGAGGTGCAGGAGAAATGTGGTTTTAACATTTCCCATGTCCATGGGACCAGTGATTTCCTCTTCATCTAAAGTTTTGAACTTGCTAATTAATGAATTCTACTTCTTTCTATGGGGGGAAATCATGAAATGCTTTGAGTTGGAAGGGACGTTAAAGATCTAATTCCAACCCTCCAGAATCCCAGCTCTTGCCCTGTGGACCACAGACCCTGAAGCTCTACAGGCAAAGCATTTCCCTGTCCTATCATGCCACTGAGAATCTAATCCAACACTCACCAGCTTTGGATCTCAAATCTATAGGTTTGATTCCTTGCTGCTGCTACAAAATTGAGAATATTTGATGGTGGCCAGTGAGAGTCCTGATGGCCATTTATTTATTCACATACCTTGTTCATAGTGGGCAATTCACTTGTCCATTTTCTTAAGCATTTGCAGTTTTCTATTTAATTTCTCACTGTCTCCCTCACCAGAGAGATGAGCAGCATTTACTTTCATTGTTGTGTCTGATATTTAAGTTTCACTGGAATTAACTTTGATTCTATCACCCTGTATTTCTTCAGTTCTTCCCACCTTGGAAGTAGATCAGCCTGTAGGTGAACCAGCCGGTTTTAAAACCCACTGACTCTTCTCCTGTTGAAAATATGCTATCTTCTTATTTTGAAACTTTGTGATCAATCAATGTATTATAACATTTTTGAAGGGGAAAAAGTAAAATCAGCCATTCCATGAAGAGAGGGAAAGAACCAACCATTTTGAGGTAAAAAGGTACCCTAGCTTAACTGAATTTCTTAATATTCAAGCCATTATCTCAAAAAATCAAGGAATATTTTGAAACAGGCATGACTTCTGGATTTATTATTGGGTTTAGACAGGGATTACACCACACTAATTCAATGTTTTCTGTTTCTGTGACTGGGGAAGAGTTTAACCCACAAAGGCTCTGATGGGACAAGAACTCAATTTCCTAAACAACCAGCATGATTTGGTAACTGGTTTGTGGAGCTCTTGAGTTGAGCTCAATGCTATATCCAACTTCTGGCTTACTGTAGGGAATTCACCTGACTTGAGCCCCAAGACTGAAATACTGCACTTTTTTTGGAGCCCAAACTATTGTATGCTGCCCCTTGAAGAATTTGGTTCTTTTAAAATGGTCTTGACAAAAAGTAAGTGGGTGATTTACAGGGGCTGAGAGAGGCATTTTTTCTTCCATCTGAACACAGTGCACTGGTATATTCTGTTCACACAGTTCACACGATGTTCTAATTGTCTAATAGCTCATCTAATGTATTAAAAATAGTTTACTCCCTTGGTGTGGGAGGTTCTGACCTCTTTCAGACTAGGCACAGCCTGTGAGCTCTGGGCTCACAGTTCCCTGCTAACAAGTAAGGCATCTAAATGTTTTTCTGCCTTCTTCATAAGACAGTAACTTCTGCTGTGTGTGTGACTTCTCCAGGAAAGCTCCCTCCCTTCCACTTAGCATTATGGAAAGACTGGAACAATTAGATATTTTCAGCATCTGTTTATATTTCCTCACAGGTAGGGACCTCTGTTTAAGGCAAGTCTTTTGCCCCGAGCTTTGCTTCCTGAGCCTTCTGCTGGTGACATCTCTGATCTGAAAGCATTAAGATTACTTCTCCCCAGATACTCACTGGCTTCTGGTTCATTTAGTGCGCCTGGATGGTTTTCTAGGACTCCATCCAAGGTAGTCTCTGACCTTGTTGGTCCTTTAATTATCTGTGGAGAGCACAGAGCTCTCCAGAAGGACGTAGTCAGTTCCACAGGCTTTCCTACAGGATGTGTCAGGAGCACTGAGTTCCCCCACGCTCACTTTTTTTGACAGGATACTCGTAGAGGGATGCAGCAGTGACACATTTTTCACAGATGCCTGTGGAAGGCCAAGAATAGGTTCTCACATTCATAAAATCAGCACAGCCTACCCTCAGGGAGGAGAGGAACTCATTTATTTTGCCTTTTCTTATCATTATTTCATCTGATCTCTCCTTTTTGTCCCTGAGATGGTAATGTGCATTTCAGCAGTGTCTTCCATTCTGGGAATCTCAAAGTACTACACAACATGAGTGACTTCACCCTCCTACCACTTCAGCAAGGGTTGTTATTTGCCAGTTTCTCTTTCTGTATCACTGGGCTTGCTTGGAGAAAAATACTTTTCTCCGCATTGAGAAATAAGCCACGTATTTTCAAGGAGAAAGAGATATGGAATGAAAAAGAAAATAGTCGCAGTAGAGGGAGGAGATACCTCAGCTAATATTGAAAGTACCAATCCAATTACTGACAGCAGTGCAGCAGCACAAACTCTGCCTGAGCTCATCAAACCTGTGTCTAAAGCCTCACAAATTCAGGGGGCAATTTGCTCTGCATTTTTGCTCAGTGGGCCTTTGCCCAAGAGCCAAGAACTTGGGAAGGAGAACAAGTGGATGCTTTCCAATAGTTTCAGAGCTTTGGAGGGCTTTTTATGTTATACCTGTAAAAAGACTGCTCGCCTCCAGTGTATTTTGTGGTGAGAGTGGATGGATGCACACCCTGTCCTTGGTGCTGAATGTCACTGAGGAGTTGTAATACATGGCATGACAGGACCGGCCTCCCTTTCTGGTTGCTGAAGGAGAATCCCACAGTAAAGCCCAGGAGAAAATGAGTAATATTTTTAATCCTAGAGAGTTGCAGTTGTCCCATATGCCAGGCTACACATTGATGGGATTTAGAAGTATTTCAGAGTTTGTTTCCTGAAATTGCCAGTCTGTGCCTGCAGTGGAAATTTAAGGGGTCAAGTGGAAAATGAAAAATAAAAAGGAGGCAACCTTGAGGTTCCTTTACAGTTTGGCCAGAATTAGGTATATTTCCTTGCTTTGAAGCTGAATAAATGTTGATAATGTGTTGATTATTTTGCATGTGTAACAACTGAATATGGCATTGAGGAGCTCTATCAGGAGCCATCTGCATTAACGAGTTCACTCCTGAAGTCTGACATCTCTAATTTTCTCTTGATGATTTTCACCCATGGCCCTTCATCAGCTTGACTGTAACTGGAGTGACACAACACGAGCCTTACCTGCTGTTTCTATCCCTTTAGATCAAGTAAAGGTTTGTGATGGCACTGAGAGCAATGAGGGCTGAAATGAGATCAGCAGTGGCTGAAGGGCGTTTGCTGCTGGAGACTCGACAAAATCCTTTGCCACTGCCAGCAGAGGAGGTTCCCTTCATGCAAGGCATTTCTCTGCTTGTGTCACTTCCCTGCCTGTAAGTTACTGTGTAATTACATCATGGCTGGAAGTATTCATTAAAAAGCTGGAACCATTAGCAGAGGGAAGGCGGCCTCCTTTGTTTTGTGCGAAATTAGACACCAGCGCAAGCCCCAGCTCGAGCTGCATTCATGTTCGTAAATCAAAGTCAAGGATTTCATTAGACTGTCTGCAGTGTATGTATATAACTCAGCAGCAGAGTGTCTGCTAAGCCCTAATGTGTTGCATTTAATTAACATTTAATTAGAGGGTTTTTTGTGGGAGGTGCGTAAGTATTTGCCAGGCGACTCATAAACATGAATCCACATCTCGCTGGCTGGACATCAGTGCTCAGTTCTTCTAAATAAAGCCAGCAAGTAGAAATCATCCTCTCCATCCAGGCAGATGTAGGCCCAGGATATCTCAAGATGCATAAGCAACTTCAGATTTCACAGATTTTACTTTGGTATCGGATTTCTCCTCTGGTTTTCTTGAAGGGATCTACATATGTTGTACTTTAATGATTATACTTACTCCTCTCTTACTCATTTGGACGATGAGTAGTTAGGTCATACTGGAATAAATTATATGGGTGTTTTTTGAAAAAAAAAAAAAATAAGTTTCATTTCAGGAAGAAAATTCTTGCTTTTCAGATCTTTGAGCCTGGAAGCTTTTAAGGTGCTGTGGCAGATGCCAAACAGTACAGGCAACACAGTCACTCCCATGTGAAAGGAGGGACTGAGATAATTTTTCCCAGGAAAATTGTTATTCACAGGTATTTGGTGGCCTTTTTGCAGACCAGGTGTTATAAGAATGAGCTCTGGTTTTTTACTGATGTCTGCATAGACAGTTCTGTGTTCAAAATAGGAAGCCAGCTGATTACTCAAGGTCTTCCTTGGAGTGTTTGGAGTGAATTCTTCAGGCTTCTTCAGAAAGATAAAGCACACCCAGAACAGACCCCTTCTCCAAATAACCTCTCATAATCAGAAGCCATCTGATCTGGAATGGATATTCATAATATAGGTATCTCCATCTGAGCAAGTCACCCCAGATTTCTTTACTGAGCCAAATTCAGGGCATGATTTATCCAACAAAGAAATTAGGAATCTGTCCAAGCATGAGCAGACTTGTGGCATTACTTTTATTGACTCATTTGGCTAGACCTCCACTCTTATAGGAAGCCAGAAAACCTGTGCAGACAGAGACTCCTGAAGGCAGATAAAGTGAACCCCACCTCTGATTTTTCACCATCATCTGTAGTGGGAGACTGTGGAGATCTGCTGACTCAGGTCAATAGAGGGTGGGCAGGCCCTGGCACAGGTTGCCCAGAGAAGCTGTGGCTGCCCCATCCCTGGAAGTGTCCGAGGTCAGGTTGGATGGGGCTTGGAGCAACCTGGGCCAGTGGAAGGTGTCCCTGCCCATGGTAGGGGGGTTGGAATGAGATGATCTTTAAGGTCCCTTCCAACTCAAACCATTCTATTATCCCATAATCCAGGTAAATAGCCAAAGCTGTGGGATATGAATACCCTTCCCTCAGATATGATGACACGACTAAGACTAAAATAGCGACCTGGACCATGGACAACCTTCTCTCCAAAGACTCTCAGTTTGGGTTACATATCTCTATCCCAACTTTTTGCCCCTCTCACAGGCTGACTGAGCATAACTGTGAGCTATATCTGGACTGTCTCAGGGCAGAGATGTGCCCAGTGTTGCAATCAGAACAGAAACACAGCACAGAGCTGTGAGCTCATGGGCTCATTGCTGCACTCACAGCTGCAGGGACTCCTGGAAAATGACAACCAACCCACTCCATTTCTCCCCCAGCTTCATTTCTGAGCGAGGTTTCACCTCATCCTTGTCCTAGATGGCTTTTTCCCCACGCTGTGAATCAGCCCCTGCTGTGCTCACCCTGTTGTTGATGGGAGAAGTGACCCGTTTGGAGTTGCTGTCCTTTTCAGAGAGCTGCCTTGGTGGGGACAGTCTAACCAACATGACAGATCTGCTCTTCCTGGACTAAACACATCTTCTGGCTAAAAATAAAAGGAGAGAAGGGAGAGAAAGAGAGTTGGTTTGTTATTTCTTTTTCCCCACCTGACCAGCTGCCCAGTGCTTTGCATTATGAAAAGCTGTCAAGGAGGGCTCAGCTCATTACTTCTCATTTCTGTGGATGCTTCTGTGAGAAATGATCTCTCTGATCCTCTGCAGGATGTCTGGCTTTCCCTCTTGTATCCTGTCCCTGAACTGGTTTTGTTTCATCCCCAATTCAGAATGCCACGATAGTGCTGGGCATTCAAGGGAAAGAAAAAACAGGAGAGAAAACAAATCCTTTTTTTCAAGTAGAGAGCTGGACTTTTTTTTTCTCTGCCACAACACTGTAAATCCAGTGCAACCCCAGTACAGCAGAGGTGGTGTTATATAAAAGAAGGGCAGGGGAGGAGTGTAGTGATGGTGTGTCAGATGTACAGAGTAGTTTCCTACCTGGGTTAGGGGGTCTAATGGACTATTGAAGGCCAGATCTCAGCTGGCACAATTTGTGTAGCTCCGCTGAAGGTAATGGAAGTCAATGCTAAATCACACCCTTTATGGACTAAAAGACCACGGAGTCGAAGGCTTTCTAAATGATGCAGTTCAGTGAGGTGAAGTGATAGAGGTGTCTGGCAGGAGTGTGGAGAAAGATACAAGTTGTAATAAGCTCTCCATTCTCTTCATCAAGGCTTCTCCCTCCTCTCAGGGATGAATGGCACCAGTTCAGACTGCCTGAGCCTTCCCCTCTGCTTGGACTTTGTGCAATCCAATCTTGTGAGGACAATCCGGGTCAGCTCCCCCCAGCCCCACAGGGTGAAGCTGAGTTACACCAGCAGCAGGTTGGGCTCTCCTGGTTGGCTGCTGGTGGGCTTCCCTTGGGAATCAAAAAAAGGAAGGAGGCAGAGAAGGAGGTAAAAATCAAGGAAACAGCAGGAGTTTGATTCATTTTGGAGATCTCTAAGTTGCCACTGATCAAATCCGAGTGCTTGCCTCGTGTGTTAAAAAAGATTGCTCCCATCAATCTCCAGGAAGGCTTCAAGTTGAACCTCCCCATTTTAGGTGTCTGTATCCTCTCAGAACTGGGACACATGTATTTTTCAAAGTTAGTTTTATACACCTTTCTTCTCCTTTCAGCTTCCTCCCACAACTTGTAGGAGAAGGTCCAGCTACAGTGGCTGAGTTAATTTTCAGAGGCACCACAGCAGGGTTGTCTTTTTGTTCTCTCTACTTTATGTCTCCCAGTTTATTTTCCAGATCAATAGAAAGTTATCTTTCTCCTTATTGTTTCATATTAATACTTGACCTACAGATAAGAAGGAAAACATGACAAGAATGTGAGGGAGGGAAACATGAAGCCAGAAGTGGCATTTGAAGAGGGTTCATCTTCCACAGCAGCTGCTTTCTCTGGGTTCAGACATCATCCCTTTCACAAGGAAAGTATTAAATATTTCAACTGAGTGTATTTTATGGTTCTTGTGGGATCAAGAATGGGGAAAGGCAGACTGTCACTGTTTGTTGTATAACTTTTCAGAACAGCAGGTTTCTGCCACACTAATCTTGCTCTGTCAGCACGACTTGACTTATTAACAGAGTTTACATTTGCATCACTATGCACTTCTCTGTTCACTGTATTTCCACAGACGTCCTGCAGATCTCCCAGTGTGAGCTTGTGGATCACATGGAGTCAAGACCACAAAACTGGGATCCAATCAATCCCTGTGATCCATGCAGCAGGGGAAAACCTTACCCGGAATGATTTTCTAGAGGACAATGATATTTTTTTCTATTTTCAACATTTAACTTTTCATGCAACAATTTCTCACATTTATTTTTGTAGCAAATACATGGTTTGTCCATCAGCAAAAACTGAGGTGATGGTTGTTGCTTGCAAACCTCCACAATGTTTGTTATTTTTCTCCTTTGCCTTCAGGCAGGTTCCTGGACTGCAGAAGCCAACCCAAGAGTGGGAGGAGAAGGCACGTAAGCAGGTATTCAGCCATGTGGGCAGGCAGCTGATGAACTAACATACCCCTGCCAAAAGGGAATAGCTTTGTAATCTATTAAAAAATAAGAGGAAAATGGAAAAGAAAAAGTTAAGAGAAATGGAACAAGAAAAAGGAAAAAGGAGAAAGGAAAAAGGAAAAGGAAAAGGAAAAGGAAAAGGAAAAGGAAAAGGAAAAGGAAAAGGAAAAGGAAAAGGAAAAGGAAAAGGCAGTTTCACCTGGGACATAATTATTTCTTAATCTGCAAGATGAAGCACCTTTCTGGAGAAGGGACTTCCCACTTCCAATGGATCCACCTGCATTGTCACAGCCACTGTGCCTCCCTCCTTGTGTCCTCCCCATCCTACATGGGTTATCCATGACCCCACTTGCACTTCAGCCTGGAATTTAAACCTCTTGCTTGATTTCTGGCATCAATCCCGGCCCCACAACCCTTTGATGTTGCTTTGGGGCAGAAAGAAGTGGTTTTCCAGACTGTTAGGTGACTCAGAAAAGCACATTTTTAATGTGGCTTTCACATTAGCTTTTCAGTTATATTTTCCTTTGGAGCATGGTCATCCATCCAAAGAAACTGATTTTGCTCCAGTTCCTCTGGCCAACATAAAACAGAATTGCAACTGAATGGTCCAGCACTGCCCCAAGGAAAGGAGCTGAGCACAGGGATTATTTTTTCCCAATTTGACCTATGATTTACCTGCAAAAGGCTTGACTTCAATTTCTTTGCATCATCCTGAGAAACAGCAAGGTGAAATCTACCCCAGGCTTGTGCTTTGCTTCAGCCCCTGATCAATCTTAATAGCCACTTATTGCTCCATATTTTACCAAGCAAAAAAAGATTAGGCCTTAATTATTTCCTCACTTGCCTTTGAGAGCTGCAGGAATAAGGCCAACAGAGGGCCAGTGCTAATAATCAGTAAAATAAAAAGTGAAACATCAGTTTTCCCTTCTGTGATCTTGTAATTGAACTACTCTGTCCTTTTTTGGGCTTCATGGTGGCCACACAGCTCAGTTTGCCTGTGTGATGGGGGAACAAGGAAGGTGAAGTGGGTCACCCTACTTTTGGGAAGTGATGTCCAGGGGGGACTGTGTGTCTCTGCTGACTGTTGTGTACACCTGCCTTGCAGCAGCTGCCTAATTTTTGGAATTAGCTGCAAGAAATCTGCTCTTTAAACTGAATTTCTTCTTTAGGGGAGCTTGCAAGTCGTCACTGAAAAGATATTTTTAACCCCCTACCTTGATACCTCTTTATAGGGCAACTGGGAAGCCCCAGACGCCCCCAAATTTTTTTCCAGAAGCATCTTGAATTATTACTGTGAATTTATCACAGTGTTCAGCTGTTCCAGATTTACTGCCATATGCTGGCCTTTAGTGTAACTCCCCCTGTCCCTCACATTGTTAGCAGCCTCAGGTGTGCAGAATGGCTCCATGAATCCCTGAATGTGATAAATGTTATCCATTACTGGCAAGATTGTTTCATGTCTCATTGCAGTTGGTTTCACTACAGAAATGCTTCCAGTACAACAGGGCTTTTATTTATTTATCCCAGTGATTTCTATATCCTCACAATTTCACTGGCCAGTGCGCTTTTCATTAGTTATTGGTTATTAAAAAGAAATTGTACAGTTTTGCTAAAAATTTTTGGTTAATTTTCAAATTAAATCCATTATTTGCTCTACTGGGCATCTGACCAGGAAGATGACTTGTGATGTGTGCTTGAACTTCTCTGATTTGATCAAATGGGTGCAGAGCAGAAGAGCAGAAGAAACTTGATTCCTCAAGTCCTGCTGTCACATGGTGTCTTAGAGAAGCGCCAAGCACAGAGAATGACCTTTGAGGGGTTGGGGTAGTTTCCAGGGTTCCTAGAATTTCTAGGGAGGGCAAAAGTCATGCAAGAGGCCAATAACTATGAATTTTCAGTGTCCTTCAGGCCTTCCCTGCTTTAGTTAATGCAGCAGTGTATTGTCACCTATCCCATCCTTGTGTGAGTTGTTTCAAAATCCACCAACCACTGCTTCTGTTTGAAAATCACTCTACTATGAAGATGAGAGCATCTTTCTGTTTTCAAAAACCGCCCTGAAACTCCCAAAGCCCCTTTTGCCAAAAGTAAACCTGTTTTAGATGCAGGAAAATACCATTCCTGTCTGAAATTCCAATGATCAGGCACAATGTGGGGGAGAGGAGGGG
>JAWWMO010000083.1:149202956-149248448 GCA_035047845.1 Dendrocincla fuliginosa
GAGGGGAGGATCATACAATTTGATTTGGAAGGGACTTTAAAGATCATCTAGTTCCAGTCCATTGGCAGGGACACCTTAAACCAGACCAGCTTTTTCAGAGCTCCATCCCACATGGCCTGGGACACTTCCAGGGATGGAGCAGCCTCAGCCTGTCTGGTCAACGTGTGTCAGGGCCTCACCACCCTCACAGTAAAGAATTCCTTCCTAATATCCAATCTAACCCCACTCTCTGCCAGTTTGAAGCCATTCCTCCTCATTCTGTCACTCCAGACCCTTGTTAAAAGTCTCTCTCCATCTTTCTTGTCAGCTCCTTCAGGTACTGGGAGGCCACAATTAGGTCACGCCCAAACCTCCTCATTTCCAGGCTGAACAAGAAGAGAACAGGGGCACCACAATACTAATTTTGATGCATCCAAAACTTCATTTTGCTCTATGTTCGGACAGATGGATTCCTCTAACTGGGAAGTAGTCCATCCAGATAAAGCCTTAACTTGGACAAAACTTGGAGGAGGAATTCAAACAATATGTCTTGTTTTTTAACAAATGCTTTTCTGTCATTGCATCATTGATGGAGTTACAATTTCAGGAACTGGAACCCTGCTCAGCAGCATACCAGTTGTCTTTTGTTCTGTGCAAAATTAATCGTTAGTGAGAAACAAATTTTTAAGTGCATTTGTGTTTGTAGATCAGTGAGTTATCTCAGCAGTGTCTGCAGTGCAGCTTCAAACTAAGAAGCAGAAGGGTTGTTATGTTGCAGCTAATTAATGTTTAATTGGAGGTGACTTGTGAGAGGAGTCTGAATATACCCAAAAATATATGCCAAACATTTTCACTAGGTTTAGATGTCACTTTTGGTGTAAGGTGGTGCAGCTGACCTTGTAAAAGTCCCCATCAAACCCACACCTCTGTGCTCTACAGGGCTTTTCCATCCTTGGTCTAACTTTTAAGCAATCTTAGTTATGTGGTAACTCTTCAAAAGACCTAATGATCTCCATGTGACTTTTCCTTGCCCTAATCATATTTACTCTGGATTTACACCTACCTGAAATAACAAAAGGCCTGTGTGGGAGAGATGTGAAGACACTGGTGTCATGTAAAGAAAAAGACCTAAGAAATATTGATGAGGAAACTGCTGATGAACCCATGAATCATAGAATCTTATGATTTGGGTTGGAAGAGACCTTAAAGATAATCTAGTTCCAAAGCCCAAACTTTAAATGCTAATGATCCTTCTGCAGATTCATTCATGGCTGGTTTAGGCTTAGTGATGACACATGTTGCCCTTGTCTATGGATTTGCTCAAATCATGATAATTCAATTTTATCTTCAAAGCTGAAAGAACCATAAGGTGTCTACTATGGGTTGGAAGAGTTTCCCTCACATTGCAAGGATATTGCAGGAGCTCATCCAACCTATGTGTGATTACCTCTGCAGAGACAAACCCAAAGAACTGGAGGTTCTGCTCTAGGACTTGTCTGGGCTTCATGTTCTTTTCACTTCAGTGTCTGGTAGACCCCATGATGCCAAGGGTGCTCTTGAGTTCAGCAAAGCAGGTGGTGCTTCACAGCTGAGAAATCACATCCTACCTGCTTCAGTTTACACAGCCATCTCCTTTCTATGCAGAATTTCTGCCTGCCACTGGTTTTGGGTGTTGCTTTGTATTGCTAAACAGCTGGTCTGTCCCACATCTAAGTGGGCCACCCTCCATTCTAGGGAAAAAAGACCTGAATCAGAAGAGGGTGCTGTATTCACCCAGCATGAAACATCTCTGTCCTCATTTCAGTGTGCAAGGGTCACTTAGAGAGGCCCCTTCAAAAATGTCTGGACAAATATTGCTCCTTTTTCTCCTCTGTTCCTCAAAGAACAAGGATTCACACCCATTCCCATCACATTTTCTGCCATTCAGTGGGCACTGTGGTTCTGCCTGCGTGAGTCCTTCTGCAGAACAATGGGGAGAGAAGTTGCTGTGTTTTCTGTCAGATGGAGTTTAGTAAATAAGTGTAAATAAGGCTTACAGAGCTGTCCACAAGTTTAAAAGGATCCAGCCAGGAACAGCAAGCTCTGCTCAGCAGCATCACCCTGCCAGTGAGTTTTTATTTGGGTTTTTTTTTTTTTTTTTTTTTCTTTCCTTTTCAGTGATTGAAGCAAAACTGATGGAAGAAAATGTGCATAAAAGTCCAGGAAATGCCCTGGAAGTGAAAAAGCAAGAAGAAAGGTTCTGAAATAGTTGGATCTCAATCAGGGGCTGGGCAGCTTTCTTTACTCCTACCTTTTCTTTTATCTGTGTGTAAGGTGCTATTATTGTTGTTTGCAGAAGAGCATGGGAGCTCATCTGACACTCAGATCCAATTTGTGACATGTTTTCTCATAAATGAATGATAGTGGATTTCTTTTCTGTTGCAGAAAGGACTCCCAGAAATGGCTTGATACAAAATCCTACATCCAAAAAAATTCCATGAAGACTTTTGGAAGGATGTGAGAGATTACTCTGGGCATGTGCTGTATCAGAGGGGTTTTGAACCATGACCCCAGCTGATCTAAAATGTGGACCCATCCCCACGGGTACAGTGTTATACAGCAAGCAGCATACGAAGACACCTTTATATGGTGCTTAAATAATAGTGAAGGACATATTACAGACCTCTTGGACCTCTCAATAGGCAGAGACTTCCTTGAATAGAGTAAATAGTTGTCAGAGTGAGTCTGCATTGAATTGCAGTGTGTCTGATATAGCTGGGACTGTAGAGGTTAACAGATACTCTCATTAAAATTCATCCCCTTAAACTGAAATATCCTGAAATCTGCTGTGCTTCACACCACATGAAAGTGGGTGTAACAGCAATGAAATAAGCTGGAGTTCTTCTCTGCTAAAAGTGTCAGGCAATTTGCAATGCAACATGCAATATTTTGGAGTGAAGACATCAACTGGCCTTTCCCAATGCAAACTGGACACAGATTTAAATTTACACTGGCAAAAGACCTGGTCTGGAGAGATCAATAGGTTAGGGGCAATACCCAAGAACCCCAGTGCTCCTAAGAGTGACAGAAACATCAGTCAGGGCAAAAAGAAGCTTTGAGCATCCCTTTGCAATACAGTTGCTTGGTTCTGCCAGCCCCATGTATGTCTATTTATAATTGCAACTTTCCTCAGTTAATCATGTTAAAAATGGCATTTTTACCTCTGGGAACTGTATCTGATGTAACAATCTTTGCAAAACTGTTAATCCCAGATGTGAATCCCCAAGTAACCTGATTACAATGCTTGGCAGCACGAAATAAGCTCAAACCTTCCATTAATCGCTGCACAAACCACAGAAAATTCTGAGCTGAATTTAGATATATAAGAACATTCCTGGTACTTCAGGGAATAATACACAGACAGCTTCAGACATCATGTGAGTGGGTAGCTGCTGAACACAGAAGCCATCCACTAGTTTGGTGGTAATTTGTGAACCAGAAGCTCCTCTTCATTTTCTCATTTGCTCATATGGAAGTAGCTCATGCAGAGGTAGTGGGGCCGGAAAATTGGAATATGTTAGAAAGAAACAACAGCCAAGGAATATTTTGCTCATGGTTGTCTTGCTTTTCGCACCAAAAGGCTGCCCAGACAGGTCCTGCTGTCATGGCACTGTGGATAAGCACCCATGGGATACAGAGCTCAGCGTTTCCATTGGGGTTTTGGCCAAGAAATAAAAGTGATTGGAGATGTCAACTGAAACAACCACCCAACTGCAGAAACCCCAGTAATACAAAGGACCATGTGGAGAAGCTGAAATGGCTGTTAGATGCCTGGAAATTTCAATTTGTTCCAGGCTTGACCTTCCCCAGTCCACCTTGGCAGGGAACAAGAGAGCATTGGGCCGGGGGGGGGGGTGTGGAAACAAACCAAAAAAAATCCAAAACATGAGAAGTTTTATTTTACATATCACAGGGGGGAAAAAAACTCCAAAACAAACCACAAACAGAAACCAACCAACAAAACAAATAAAAACTGCCCACAAAAAAAAAAAAAAAACAACAAACAAACCAAAAACCACACAGACAAATCCCACCAAAAAAACCCCAAACAGATATTTGAGTTTTACAGTGTCCTTGTTGCCAGAACTTTGTCCTGTGAAATGGCATAACAAGGATAAGGAGGACCTCACTGGTTCATAGAAGAACCCATGTCCAGCTGCCTACAGATCCTCTTTCTGACCAAATATTGTGAGTCCCACCCCTGACTCCACCTGTGCCAGTGCAGGCACAAATTGGGAGACATAAGGACATTTTCTCTGCCCAGAGGTTGCCCAGAGAAGCTGTGGATACCCCATCCCTGGAATTGTTCAGAACCAGGCTGGACAGGGTTTGGAGGAACCTGGTCTAGTAGAAAGTGTTCCTATCCGTGGCAGGGGAGTTGGAACAAGAGGACCTTTAAGGTTCCTTCCTATCCATTCTGTGATTCTGTGACTTTCCTCTTGGGAGACAATGCACCTGTTGCCTCCCAAAACAAGACATGCAGTAGTTCAGGTAACACCTCCCTCCAAGGACTTCTCCCAGGTAACAGTATGGATGGGGCTGCAGTATGGGTCTTTCCCTGGCCTTGGTGAATTTGGAAGTGGAAATGTAAGCAGTGAAGCAGCACAAAGGCATCTGGGTGGAGCCATCAGCAACATACAGGAGTTGCTTTCCATCTGTTCATTTTTCAGGAAACCGTGCTGCATCCTTGAATATCTGTCCCTGCTGGTCCTCATTACATGCTGCTCAATTGCTTTGGAGACAAAACAGCAGTTTCTTAATGCTCCATATCCCCTCCTCCCCTTTTCTGCTTCATGTGTCTGAAATTAAATTCAGACTTTAGATCACAAGATGATTTATTACCATTTTTTTTTAATGGTCAGCCTCCCCCTCATTAAATAGATGATTTACCCATAGTTCAGTCCTCAGGGAATTAAAGTCTCATGTGTTCAAGGGATGATATGAGGGTCTTTCTTGGAAGTTGGTGGGTGGTGGAAAAGTCCCCAGCTTGTAGGATTTAAAACTCAATATGCACATCACTTAAGGGAATTTTCACCTTTTCCAAAGGTGTTATGGGCTGTCCCCACCAGTAGCCATTTGCTCAGTGCTGGGCTAAAACCTCACTGTGGTCATTGTGGTCCATCCCTGGAGGTATTTAGAAGAGGTGTAGATGTGGCACTTGGGGACATGGTTTACTGGTGGCCTTGGCAGTGCTGGGTTAATGGTTGGACTCAATGATCTTAAATGTCTCTTCCAACCCAAATGAGTCTATGATTTTGCCTTGCTACCAAATCCATGCATCCAAATTGCACCTCAGGGACGAGGACTGCAAAGTAACCTGAGAGTTCAGTGTGGCTGCATACTGAGAGATTGCTTGGCTTTGTCCATGATCCAAATACTCTGGAAGATGAGGAGAACCACGGCAAAGGAGAAAAACAGTATATATGCTCTCAGTGCAATGGAAATGCTCATGGAATTATAAAATCATAGAATCATTACGATTGGAGAAGACCTCCAAAATCTCCTCCTCCCACTGAATCCAAGTAAATGGGAAATTATCGCTGTGGTGAATTTAAAAGCATGCTCATTATTCCCATGTAAAAAATAGTTGAGTGTGATTCAGAGCACAACAGGCATTTCCACCACCCTGAGGCAAATACAAACACGCAGCTCTGTGAAGGGAGGCAGGATGGAAATAAGTGTTAATAGTTCTGGTCTGTCACAGTCCAGGGCACCAGCCTGGGACCAAAGTGAGCAACCCCCAAAAATTAATGCACAGTTCAGTGCCTTTTTGTGAGGAGTCATCCTGGCCTATTGTGGCTCCACTTTGTCCTGGGGAAATATTGCCAGCAGATAGGAGGGAGCAAAGAGCAGCTGGTGTGAAAAGCTTGGCTGTGAGAAATGGAAACAGAAACGTGTCAAACACAATTGGGAGTTTAGTCCCTAGGATGGAAAATGAGATTGAAAGAGGAGACACAAATAACCTTTGCATTAAGCTGTCCTTGCTGCTGCTGGAATCTCCTGCTGTTTCTATTAAACAGACTTTGATGAGCCTTGGAGCTATGGAAAGGTGTTTCCATAGTAGGCACAGTTGGTTCTGTGCAAAATCACTCCTGCCTTGAGGACTTGGTGCTTGTTTTTATGAATTTTGCTGTCTTTCCCCATTTCCTCTTCATCTAATATAGAAGAGGCACCTTTCCAAATATCTTTAAGAAGAGATCAAGCAGAATATGGGCATTTTTTGCAGTTGCATTTTCCTCCTTCCCAGACAGCTCTGTGTTACAAGTCAAATCCAGTGCAGAGGGCTGAGTTTTCTTGGGGAAGTGCAAAAAGTTCCTCCAGATGTACGCTCAGACCTACTGTGGATGCATCAGAGCTGCCTTCTGCCCTCTCACCCAACCCATGCTCATCCTCTGAACCACATAAACCCTTTTCCAGGGTATGGGAACTGTGGTGTAGGTGTTGAGATAAATCAGGATCAGTTCTGCCTGCAAATACTGGCTCATATTGAATGGAAAGAGTTGTGCAACGCTGGTGTAGTTCAAAATGTCTACGGTGAGTGTCTGTCCATCTGTGTTTGTCTGAGATCCTCACTGTAGTGATGTAGGAGTGACTGGATGCTCTCTCTACTCAGCAAATCCGAGGGGATTTCATGGGAGATGGAAGGAAGAAAATAAAGACAGAATTTATTAATGTCTAGGAGAAAGGAACAAGATCAGGAGAGGTCTTGCAGCAGCCTGTCAGCTGGAAGTGGCTTTCCTTGACATCTTTCTGCATCGATTCTTCTCAGCATTCAACTTTATTGGCCTTTCAATATCTGCATAAAGTTTAGTGTTACTTGAAACGATGCTCCACATCCAGAAAACGAAAGCAAAAAGCAACCCAGAGCAACCCATCAGCAGAGACAAAGGTAATGAAATCAGACAGTTTTGTTCTCATGTCTCACAGACCATTCTGAAAAACAAACAAACAAACAAACAAACATGTTTATATAAATACCACCAAACTTTCCAAATCTTTAAAGGAAAGGAAACTGATATCAATTATGTGTTTAGTAATCCTCTCAAAAGATAATAACAACAGGCTTAATGACGTCAGGCCTATCTGCCGGAGTGAAAAGACATTAAAAAGCAATCACAAACAAGAGCAGATCTCTACCTAATGCTCTGTTCACTGGGACAGAGGAAGGCAGATTATTGAGCTTCAAGGGTTTGCTCTGAGCCAGCAGCATGAGGAAGGACAAACTGGAGGTTTAAAACACCAGGTTAAAACACCAGGGATACATGAACCTTGACTCTCATCAAATGCATTTTTGAACAAAATACTTGTTACAGGCAAAAGAAAATCTCACATCATGCAACTGCCGGTGCGTGGTTGTTCTCAGAGTTTGATTTCTCCTCCTGAATTTGCCGTGTAGAGTTAATTAGCAAAATTTGCATTGTTCTGCTTCTTCTCCCTCACTGTGAAAATCAATGCTTTCAGCCTGAGGATAAGGAATAGCAAATGCCACATATGCTTGTGCAGGATCTGTGTGCTCTTCAGCTCTCCTAACGAGCAGTAGGATGTATCTAGAATCAGGTTGAAGAGGATCCAAAACCAGGGAGTGTAAATACACAGGAAAAATAATGATGTAATTAAAAAAAAAAAATCACAGGAAATGGAGTGTTTATTCACAAAAGCAAAATATTTATAAATCAATTTTTAGTGACATAAGCAATGTCAGTATCAGAGAAAAAGGTATTTCATATTTGTGTGATTAAATAAATATATCAGCATGTATAGTGTGCTGGAAGACTTATTGAGTCTCAGCTTTATGAGAAATTCAGTAGTTCTGATTTTTTTTTCATTGCAATCTGAAATATAACTCTACACAGATTTTTTTTTTGTCTCTCGTGCATTTAAAAAAGCATCACGTTTTTGGTCAATGAGAATACATCACTAAAACTGTTTCAACACTTATTTTTGTTTGACTTCTAGTATTTCATTTTTGCTAGATAAAGCTGTGGAATATGGAATTAAAATAAGAAAGTGAATATAAAATTAAACATGAACATAAATGTGGAATAAAAGAGAACATAATAAATAAGCTTCTAACATAAAATAAATCAGAATAAACAATCCATCCTAAATATATATTTCAAACGGAATAACTCTAACAACTAAATGCTAAAATATATTATGTAAAAGCTGGTTTTTAAGCAATGTTGAATTGAAACCAGTGCATTCCTCAGGAAGATTGAGATTTTGATGACTTTGCAAATCATGATGGAAAACATTTAGCCAAAACCCTGTAAAACCAAGCTAATATATTTTGAAAAGCATATGTTAAGAAGCAGTTTCAGATGACATACTTGGGCCAAATGGATAACAAGACTATTTCCAGCTAATTTCAGATGGGAAAGCAGATGGGGCTGTTTCTCGCTGTTAGACTTCTGTGGTCACAGTCTCTCAAGGGCTGAACTCGAACATCTGAGTCCTTGTAATTATTATTATTATCATCACGACTGAAAATATTGTGACCAGGTCTGCAATCCCAACTTATATCCTACTGTGCAAAGTGCAGGAAGATTTTATCACTGCCTGAAACATCTGTAGCCCATTAGAACTTCAGGTGCCACTTTGGTGGTGCATCTCACTCGGGTTTAGAGATGGGGTTCACTTGAAAATATACGGAAGTTTTGCACCCTTTGGGAGTTCCCAGGGTGTCCAAGGGATCTGAAGAAGGCTGGCAGAGATGACATAGGACCTTACAGAAGATCTGCAGTCTTATGGACTGTCATCAAGTGCCATCAGCGGTGGAAGTGTCAATACATGCATACGTAAGGGCAACTAAATCCCATATTGTGTACTCTGAATTTGGGTCTCTTTATGAGTGACATGTCAAGGCCCACATACAGTCAACAGGGAGTCTGGAAGCTCAACACTGACCTGAGCTGTAATAGACATCTGTGTTAGGAATTATTTGTCCCCAAATTCCAAGTCCGGTGTAGGGAACATGAGGTGACTTACATTGAAACATTGAATGGTTTGGATTGGAAGGAATCTTCAAATACCATCTTAGTCCACTCCCACGTCAATAAGTAGGGACACCTTCTACTAGACCAGGCTGATCCAAGCCCTCTCCAACCTGGCCTTGAACACTTCCAGGGATGGGGCATCCACCCTCACAGTCTAGAATTTATTCCTAATAACTAATCCAAACCTACCCTCTTTCAGAAGAAAGGCATTAGCCCTTGTCATGTCTCTGCGTCCCTGTGTGCAAAGTCCTTTTTCTGCACTCTTGGATCCCCTTTAGGTACTGGAAGGGGCTATAACGTCTCCCCAGAGCCTTCTCTTCTTCAGGATGAATATTCCCAGCTCTCTCAGCCTGTCTCCATAGGAGAGGTGTTTCATCCCTCTGATCATCTTCGTAGCCTCATCTGGACTCGCTCCAGCAGCTCCACATTCTTCTTCTATTGGGGGTCCCACAGCTGGCTGCAGTGCTGCGGGTGGGACCTCATGAGGGCAGAGTTGAAGGGCAGAGTCACCTCCCTCGACCTGCTTTTGATGCAGCCCTGGACACCATTGCCTTTCTGGGCTGCATGCAGACACTGGAATCCATGTCTAGTCCTTCACCCACCAGTGTCCCCAAGTCCTTCTTTGCAGGGCTGCTCTCAAGCAATTCACAGCTTAGTTTGTATTGATACTGAGGATTTCTCTAATTTGGGTACAGGACTTTGCATTTGGCCTTGCTGTGTTTCATGAGGTTCATCATGGACGTTCCTGTGTTACTGACACCTACATTCAAGGTGACAACTTTCAACGTGAAGTTTTCTGGAATGCTGATCAGATGCTTATCTAGATCTGGGACCTCACAGAACTCAGCCACGAGTGACTCCAAAGCAGACAGCACATGATGTCTTGGAGCGGCCTCTTTCATATGACCCCATAAAAAATGCCAGCATTGGGTGACCGGAACCAATAGCCACCTGGAAGATTTCAAGCTGTGAAAAGTTGCTTTTGCTTGCATCCCTCCTTTCCCTTGAGATGTGCTGAGCTGGATGCATCCTTCACCTGGGACAACACTGGAGAGGGCTGCACATTTCATTGCCTGCAGTTGTAGGTAT
Organism: Dendrocincla fuliginosa; assembly: GCA_035047845.1. Taxonomy (NCBI): domain Eukaryota; kingdom Metazoa; phylum Chordata; class Aves; order Passeriformes; family Dendrocolaptidae; genus Dendrocincla; species Dendrocincla fuliginosa. The sequence goes on from JAWWMO010000083.1 coordinate 149,213,060, forward strand.
CACATTGTACAATCCCACTGGAAGTTTTGGTGATTCAAAACCATTTAACTGCACTTGAAGATGGAGTGACAGGTAGCTAAACCTCTGGATACATTTCAGAAATAGGTTTTTACCTTGATTTTCATTTTTAGCATGATCACACTGTAACTGTCCATCCGTCTAAGCTGACTGTCAGTCTTGCTTCTCCCTCCTCAAACTGTTTCTGTCTGCTTGCCAGTTTCAATGAGACCGAAAGAATTACTCAAATTCCCAAGAATCTGTTCCTAGAAATGAACAGAAGACTACATTTGTGGGCCTTTGGAAGACAGGGTTTAAGCATGAAATCCATTCCTCTTGCCCCAGTGGCACATCAACCAGTGTGTCCACACTGAGGGCACTGCTGCCTCTTCTGCTTCCTGTTAAACTGGTAATGAGGGTACATGAGAAGGGCTGGAAACAGCATGGATGGGAGCTCAGGGCTTATCAGGAAGAACTGGGGGCATTTGGGGAGTTTCAGGTTTTGGAGGCCTGGAGGTGTTTGGATCTCCAAAGTCAACGGGGTGCCAGATTTGAAACCTGGGAAAGTCCTTTGTGGATCTCAGTAGGAGGAGGTGGGTCTGTACATGAGAGAATGGCTGAGGCTGTTGAGGTAGGATTGTTTATAAAATATTGTGCACACAATTCTGTAGAAAATCTGCCTTCTTTTAATTCTGCTGCTTACAAATATTTGGGTGGCTGATAATCAAGAATATTTACCATTCCCTTCTCAGAGCTGAACACTGTGGTTGGTGACTGTTACATCCTGGCCCACAGGGCTGTCCATGTTAATTTGCTTTTTGTGTTCATTTGTACAGCTAATGTGAGCATTTTCCTAATCAATGCTGGTAGATTCCTCTTTAATTAATATCGATGAGCTGGAGAAAGAATAGAATGGACCACAGGCAACGTTTCCCAATTACTGAATATTTGAAAGGGAAAAAGCAGGCTTGTAAACAAGAAATATTATCAAGGGACATACAGTGAAGACCTTCAACTAGACCCCTGTTTCCATCCAGAAAAGAGAAGAAACACTGCAAAGTCATCATGTGAAAATGGTAAAGACACATTAAGAAACGAGGAATGCTGAGAAAAAGCAGGAACTGTAAGGCTGAGTGAATCTGTACAGCTCAGATGATGCTTCACTTTATTCCTGACTGTCCCCTGCCATGCTCTGGCACCAGCAAAAGCTCTGCTGGATAATTGGTGCTGTGATATATCCTTGTCTCTGGAACATGGACACCCTTGGACACCAAGGCACAAGCAGTTTCAGGAGGTTCCACTGGGCTGTCCATGTAAAAAACACTTTACAAGAAGAAATAAACACTGTCCGGGGGGCTCTCAATGACAAGAAAACTTCATGTCAGTACATCCCAAACTCACCATAGCACAAAGCTGGTAAAATAGAGTTGCTTTTCACTGTTGGCTTCACAAAGAGGAGATCTGGCGAAGTGTCACGGACAGAACAGATCTGTTCAAATGAAACCACCCTGACAGACAGCATCCTTCTGAAAATTTAAATTAACTGTTTTTCCCCGCTTAATAATACCAGTCACCGAGCCAAATTCTTGGCTGTGCTTTCCCTTTGTTTCTTTTGTTTATTTAATCTGATTTAATTTAATCAACCATTTGTTTTCGGAGCTGTCTTTATGGATCTGTTTAAAAGCACGGAGAGCTACTTTGGAAATAGAGATTTGCTGTCCTTTTTTTTTCTATTCTTCCTCCTCCTCATTTGCTCTCCTCCTAATGAGGCATAAAGATGAGAGTTGAGAAGATTGTTTTTCATGTCTCTTTTAAGAAGATAGTCCAGTCTGCTTGAATAAAGACTGGTCAAAAATTACCTGAGGGCTTCAGGATTTGCTTTGATGTAAAGTGAGGCTTGTCCAGTGAGGCAATGTAATCCCCAGGGAAAAAAAACTTGTAGGAAGGAAGGGTTCATGCCCTACACACAGGAGTTGAGCACCTTTCCTGGTAGTCAGACTTTCTCTCTAGATTATCATGGCTACACCACCACTGCAAATAAGGGGTGACAGAGACAGCTCTGTTTCTGCACTGTGAGCAAAATCATAGAATCATTAAATACAGAATGGCTTGGGTTGGAAGGATCCTTAAAAATTAGTTAGTTTCAACCTCCTGCCATGGGCAGGTAAATGAAGATGAGTGAAGGCTGGGAAGGGCTGGAGAGGGAGTTCAAGGGAAAGAAATAAAGTTGAAAGAAGGACAACCATGGACAAAGGGCTGAAGGAGCAGCCCTGAAAGGTCAGGCTTGTTTCTGCCGTTTGGATGGGTAGGACATGTGAATAAAGCAAACATGCTGTGTGGAGGGGCTAAAGGGGAGGATCTTTGGCCAACCAAAGATCTGCTTGGATCTGTTGGATTCTCACTCAGCAGAGGTCACTGTGACATTTCATAGTTCTGGCCCATAGAGGGGAAAATGTGTATGAAGTGATGACCCCAGTGTTTGATCATTCCTGGTGTCCATCCCAACCTCCTCCTTCAGGCAAGATAGAAGGACATAGTTGCAATGCAGAGAGGGAGACTGATCTCAGCAGCAGCAGGGAATGGGAGAACATTTAGAATTGTTCTTCTGAGCACCATGCCCTGCCTTGAGAGCACTGTCTCCTGCTCTGCACCATCAGAGGAGGGCTCAGGATGGCTGCAGTGCAGAGGCAGGACAGCGCTGGCAGTGAGTTTTGCATCAGCTGGGTTGTTGAGTAACACAAGGGGAGAGTCAGCAGAATGAGTCTCTTATTCAATATCTGACTTGACAGGTCTGAGAACCTGGAATGCTCCCCAGCCACAGACTAACCCAGGCCTGTCAGCTGGTCCGGAGTGAAAAATTAGGGAGGTTTGCCTGGATATCAGTGAAACAAATGGGGCTTATCAGCAACTCAAAGGTCAGAGCTTGTCACTTTCCAAAGTGAGTGTCAGATGGGAGTAACTCCTGAGCATCACAACACAATCTGTGTGAGGAACCACAAAAGAAATAATGTCAGTGTTGTCTACAGTGTTTTCCTGGTCTATGCTTTGGACAATCATCCTCATCATTCTTTTAAATATGGGGGGGGGGGCGCACCTAAACAGAATATCCTAAGGGGTTGGTGTAAGTGGTGACTTTATTATACCTATTAATTAACAGTTTAATCTCTTTTTAACCATTCTAAAACATAACTGATTTAAACCAGCTGCAAGTTTCTTTTTATCATAGTAGTATTTATTACAATTTTCAGACCTGTCATTGTGTTTCTGCCGAGTACACTGAGTGACACAGCAAAATCTCCACAGAAATTCCCTCTGTGGGCATTCTTCTTCCCCTTACTGCAGAAGTTATCAAGCTCTGGAGCTGGACATAGTCCACCTACAGTGACCCCATTACCCTGCCCATTATGTCTGGCAAGAAAGGAGTAGAGGAGCCTCAGGAATAAGAGGGAAAAGGTGTAAGGGGCAAAGAATCTTCGTGACACAGGTTGCTTTTTGCTCTTTCATTTCCCCACTCCCTACCTGTCTTCCCTGAGAGGCAAAATCAAAAGGACTGAGATGTCCCTGCTCTGTTTTCAAAGCTTTCCACTTCAAAGACCTCAGGTTGCAGCAGCTGTTGGTCATTCCCAGGCCTTTTAGTCAGGACAAGGACACAAGGAATAGTGTACGAAGAGGGATGGAGATTGCAAGTACCAGCTGGGGAAGTTTGGAGAGGAACAAATCAGAGGGAGGATGTGACCTGAAAGGACAGACCCAGCATGGCTTTTAAGGGCAAGCAAACAGAAAGCTGAGAGAGGAATTATTTAGATGAGGCAGAGGTCTAAGGAGACCAGACAGGGCAGGGAAAAATGGGGGGGAAAGAGGAGAAACTCCATAGGACAAATAGAGTTATGGGAGAGGGACTTCTCTTGAACCTCTATACCCCCAGGAGACCTCACCATCTTGCCTTATATACACTGATTTTTCCCTTGCCAGTCCTATGGCTCATTCTGGAAGATTATTTTTCTAGATCATGGTCATGGCAGTATGAAATATCCTTTTGCTTTACTTTTTTGTCTGAGTTTAATCAACATGGATACGGTCCCCTGAAAAAAGATTGGGGGAACAGGAACTCTGAACAAAATGAATGTGGGATCACAAATGAGACACTTAGGAAGGTGGAGTCCCCAACACTTTTGGGTTCCCCAATGCAGTCTGACCATCTACCTGTTTGTAAATCATAGGAATCTCTGGAAAATTCCTCAAGTTATAGGTGATGCCCCATCCCTGGAAGTGTCCAAGGCCAGGCTGGATGGGACTCTGAGCAACCTGGTCTAGTGGAAGGCGTCCCTGCCCCTGGCAGGGGAATTCAACTAGATGGTCTATGAGGTCCCTTCCATCCCAGGCCACCTTATGATTCTGTGATTCTCTTCCAGATTAGGCTAAAATCAGCTTTAGCAGAAAGCCAGATTCATCTTTAAAGGTGTAGAAGGTGCACCAACACTTCATTCTTGGTGTTATTAATTACAGCATGGATGTGTTCAAGTGGGCCCCAATGACCAGTCAAAAAGGCCCTTGACAGAATTCACATGCAATATGTGGACGTGGGAGCTAATGAGGCCCAGCTCTGATTAAATGCATAGTTAGGGAGGAAAGCTCTGTTAATAATGAATTCATTCCTTATCATATGAGAAAAGTAAGAATTTATAACACTCGCTCACTATTTTTGGAGGATTTAAAAAAAGTCACAACACTTGAAATGGTCCCAAGTCCTGCTTGGGGAATGTGAATGAAGTATTTCATTTTCCTAAAGCAGGAACATGCAGTACTTAGCATTTCCAATCGGAGTTTATTTTAGTCTAATTTATTTTCAACAGCTTTCCCCTCATCTTGAGTGCTCTGAGAAGAGTTAAAGATAATACATTCCCACTAGAGACAGGGGATAAAACAACATCAGCAAAAAAAAAAAGGGGATGTGTACATTGAATCAATGCTCTTAGAGCTGAGATTTCAGCCAGAGAAATAGGAGCAGGAGGGCTGGAGATTCCAGGTGTGTGAGGTGTGTTCTCCTTGGCAGAGGGATGTGATGGGGATGTGGTGGAAATTAAATTTATATTTGGTGTCACCATGCAGCATGCCTTTGAAATGCAGAACTTGAAGCTCCTTTCACAAGTTAAGGGTTCAATAGCTCCACTGAAATCTTTGGTATTTAGGGCAGCGTCTTTTTTATTTGTGTCCAATTAAAAGAAAAACAAAATTGTTTTCTATGATTTTTGTTTTGTGTTATTTCTTTTAATCAGATAGAGATGAACTAGAAATTTTCACATAATAATTATCTGCAGGGAACAAGTTAGATCCAGATAGACTTTGGCTCAAAAGGATGATGTGGGCTGCTGATCACAGTCACAGCTGAGACTTTCTGATAACTTGTAGCCTTCCTATTTTAAGGACCCTCTTTTTAGTAAGAGAACTGGAGCTGATATTTGGACCCAATCTTGCTGTTTCTCTCTTTTCTTCTGTCTTTGTCTGGCCCTGTGTGTTATTTTTGTCTTAGCACCTGTTTTTCTGGAAATACTTTAAAAAATTAAACACCATCCTTCTTTTGTTATTTGCTGCTCTCCTGGAGGACTGCTCACACTCCACAGCTGATTATGATAAATGTTCCCGGTGTAACTAATTTAACTGTTATCTCTGCAAATTGTCAGCTTCAGTCAGCTTGAGATCTAAGTTTGGCCTACTTGTTGTAAAGGTTTGATACTCCCATGTCTTGTGTTTATATTTTTTCCAGGGTTTTCTGGAAAGCCTGGCAGATGCTGGCAGTAAGAATCACAGAATGGTTTGGGTTGGAAGGGACCTTAAGGATTATCTAGTCCCACCCTCTGCCATGGGCAGGGACAAATTCCCTACCCAGAAAGACACCTCACTGGTGTCCTTCATCTTATCTTTTAAGGTTTATCTTCTCGCACAAACCTTTCCATGCAATGCTTTGGCAACTCACTGGCCACTAACATTTGCTGATATTATTTGTCCCTTATTTCTTTATTTTTGGAGGGGTTTTTTAATACTTGCACTTTCTCCTTTCTTATTTGACTGTGCTCAGCAAAGACGATTGTAGGAGTTATGATACAAAGCCCACCCAATAAATTACACTTTTAAAGCCTTGCTCTGTAAAATTCCTCATCAAAGACCAAAGGCTGCTTACTCACAGTGCTTGCTTGAGATGTTTGAATAAATGCAGCATCTTCTTGTTCTTTAAAGACTCTGCAAGCAAAGCAAAGAACATGCAGTCCAGGGTTAATTGTGGGGTAACAACTTCCGGGCTGCCTTAATATGAGTAATAGAGATAAGGACTTGTCAAGACATCTGGAATACATCAAGGTTAAGCAACGTGGAGGAGCTCTTAGAACAAGTTATTTGAGCACATTTCTGCTTCTCCTGCCCTGCTCTGAGGGCTTCATGCCTTATTGCACAAAGAAGTCAATGGTAGAACACAATCCAATTAGCTGGCTTTGATTCAGGTCTAAACACAGAGGTAACCGGCTGTCCTCATATGGACTGAATGCTTCCCACCTACCTCCTTAACATGCTGCCCAAACAAGTTTAGTGACTTGCATTCCTCTCCAGAGTGAGGCAGGACTTCCATGGAGTGCTGGGGGAGATAAGGATAACCAGGCTCCAAACCTAGAACTGAAATTAATGTACAGATTTCACTAGAGTTTTCTTTGCAAAGTGACTCACGGCAGAGAATAGAAACTCTGAAATCATCACTGTGTAAAAGGCATGGTATGGAAATGCATTCCCAGGCTGTGAAAGTTCCAGCAAACCTCTATATCTCTCAGAAATGGGTGATATTCTAGGCAGGAATTCATGGTATTTGCTACTGAGCTGTTCATAGAAGCCTTGAATCACAGAATCGTGAAATCATAGAACTGTTTAGGTTGGAAGAGGTCTCTAATATCATCGAGTCCAATTATTAACCCAGCACTGACAAGCCCACCATTAAACCAAGTCCCTATCTACGTGTCTTTTAAATGCCCCCAGGGATGGTGATTCCACCACTTCCTTGGGCTGTTCAAGAGCTTTGCCTGGAAAGCTCTGTTTGTTTTTCTCCACATTATCTACAACCAGTAAAATTTCCCTGGAAGAAACATTCAACAAGGAGAAAATCAAAGGTGGATGGGAATGGCTATCCAAATATAATTTTGCTTATGCAATCCTGCACTGCGGTTCCTCGTTGGTGTGGCAAATTGTGGTTTGCTGTAATTAAACTGGATGGAAGTTCTGTATCAAACCATGGAAGAGACATGGATTAGAAACTAAACTCAGCACAGAGACCTCTCTGCACACTGCTGGATTCATTTGGAACAGAATTCCTCTGCAAGCCATAACACACTAACAGGCTAATCTCTTCTAGTATCGTTTTTAGGAATCTCCTATCCTGCCATTTGGGTCTTGGATCTGGGGGTTTTGGGACATACTGGAAGGTGGGACTGCTGGACATGTCAAAAGCCTGGTTCAGGTCATATGCCACAATTCCAGGCCCTGTGTTTCAACCTCTGCTGTTTCATCCACCACTGCTTTTTAAAAGACAAGACCGAGGGGAACCCCATTGACTAGACCCTGATTACAGCAGAGCTCCTGAATTTAAGCCACATCTTACCCCAAAAATCTTTCAGGCTCTGAGTTGGTCTGTGCTCACTTTAACTCCAGGAGGGATCCCAGTCCTCTCTCTAGGCTGTCTGGAGGGCTCCTGCTTTATTTCACAGCAAAGCATGGGTGGTGCTGAGCCATGCCAGGGATTCTTGCCTGGTTTATCCATCACAAGGACCACCCCGATGCTGTTCTAAAAAGACTCCCCTTTTTCTGCCATACTGAATCTCCGTCAAAGCCATGCATAGGAAATGCCTCATTCCCACCCCACCTCCCTCCCTCCACCACCTTGGTAACCATCAAAATGCTGTTTTGGTCACCAACCGGCAACCTTGTTTTGGGTAGAATAAAGAATTCAGCAAGGGGCTTAAAGCTTTAGTGCTCCAAACCCCTCGACTCACTGTAAGATGTTTACGTGTCCTTTATTATTCCAACTCCTTTTCCCCTCTCTTTGGTCCTCCCCCATCGCTTTTCCACCCAGGCAGCTTGGCCCCTTTTGTGCACAACATCCTTTTGCTTTCATAAAGCCAGAAAGACCCAGTGGGGAGGCGGATACAGGAAATTCTGCAAGCAAAATCCATCCCTTCCCTGTAACACTTGAGCTGCTAGGGAGGGGAGGTATTGGCCTTTATTTATTTATTTTTTTTAAATGTGTGTGGGGTGTGTTTTCTGGATTTTTCCTTTTTTTTTTTTTTTCATTTTTAATTTTAAAATCCTCTTTTCCACTTTTCCCTTCTTCTTGATTTGAAAACAACTGACAACGAAATTTGTCATCAGAGCTTTGCCTTCCCCCATTTCCCAATTATTCCTTTACTTTAATAAGTGTCACAAAAAATGCTTGAGGAGGAAAGAGAAGGATTTCATGGTGTTGTGTCTTCTACATTCCTATGATGCCCACCAAGTTCCATGCAGAGAGCACTTAAGCAGTCCTGCTGTGACTGAAGTCACAAAATCACAGGATGGTTTGGGATGGAAGGGACCTTCAAGATCATCTCATTCCAACCTCCCTGCCATGGGCAGGGACACCTTCCACCAGCCCAGGTTGCCCCAAGCCCCATCCAACCTGGCCTTGGACACTTCCAGGGATGGAGCATCCACAGCCTCTCTGGGCAGCCTGTGCCAGGACCTGCCCACACTCACAGGGAAGGATTTCTTCTCCAACATACCATAAAATAGTACACATCTTGCTCTGAAAGACTTTGAGGCTTCACAGACATGCTTATTAGCACTACAGTCTCACCCTTATCCCTGTGTGAGCCTTGTACTGACACCTGGATCAATTTTTTTAACATTATCCCTCTTTTAGGAGGGTTATTATTTCTGTTTTGGGAAGGTTATGCTACCAACTCATAGTTGTTTCCTTTAGGAATGGTTTAGAGAGACAGAGTTTGGGGTGAAGACCAGTGAGAGGGAAGACACATTTGCTACGGGAAATCTTAAGGAAAAAGCTTCAGGCAACATCTCCTTATGGTTTTTTATCAGGTCCAGCTGTATGAAGGACTAGCCTTAGTCTGTATTCCTGGCCAGGCACGACACCAAAGAGGGTCTGAGCAGCAGCCTGACCTTCTGCAAAGGTTAATTCACAAACCTGAAAGCTGGAAACATTTCCCAGGCTGGTGAGAAATCAGTCAAACCAGTTCTGTCCATCACAGAACTGCGCTTAAAAATAAAAAATAAAATAATTCCAACACCCAATCTCCCAGTCCCAGCTGCTGCCCATATCACAGTAGTTCAGGTGATATATTTCAGATTTGATCTCTTCTGGTGGCTTTATTTTCTCCTTCTCCAAGCCTGCATTGTCCTGTACCTCTCCCCCCACTCCCTTTCCAGAGACTTGTGATAACCATTGCCTAGGTAACAGCATCTTGCCTGGTGTGTTTTACTGACTGCAATGCATGTGGGGGCGTGTGCTGTGCCTGCATTCCCAGTGGGATAAGAAGTGGAGAGTTGAATTCTGTGTGTGGGAGAGAAACTTCTTACACTGATTCTGACACCAGCAGAGGGAGGAAGGTCAGTCCCTTGCAGCCCTCTGGAGTGCTTGGCAGTTGCTGCTGTGGTGGCTGAAAGGGTTTATTGACTTCTTGGAGTTCTGGTGAGAGGGCTGGGAAGGGAAACACACGGGGGACTTTCTGCCCAGGATATCCTTATCAAATGTTAGTTATGCATGGCTAAAGCTTTGATTATTCAGGAGTCAGCTGGAGGGGAAGCTGATTGACATTTCATTCATACCTTGGGCTTCCTCTGGAGCGAGCTCTAAATCCAGCAGAAAAAAAAAAATTAAACACCACAAGATCCATCTATCAACAAAGATCAAGAGAAGAAGGACCAACAACCCAGCAAACTAATCTAAGAAACAATTTTTTCCTGCAGTAGGGGTTAATTCAGACTCAGAGAATGTCAAAAAGTCTGTGTGTCTCACAAAACTTCCTCAAAGCATTAATTTAGGGAAGTCTGGACTTATTTCCACTAATGTGTGAATGGGAAACCAGGTTAAAAACTGAAAGCAAAAGATCAGGCATAACACAGAGGGTGGAATAGAAACAGGACCCATAGAGGTTTTAATTATCTTACTTAGAAACTCAACTCTTCACATATTCATGACTCCTTTTCTAAAGGCGCCTGAAGCACTAAGGATTGAACCAACGAGCAAAGGAAGCAAAGTAGATGGGATGGCTCATGATTTAGAACTGGTGACAGAAAAGACTAAAATGAAGTCATGTGTGGGGAGATAAAGAGGAACGAATTCAAATGTGTCTATGTGATGTTGAAGCGAATTTAAGAAGCAAGTCATGCTGAAACAGATCTGTAAACAAGGATGGACAGCCATGGTGATTTGGTCCCACAACTCAGAACTTGGGAGAGGGAAAAGGAGAAGGGAATGGCACTCTTGTTTCCCTGACATCTTTCCATGAATCTGCTGTTTGCAAACTCCTTGGAAAGTCAGAAGTCAGTGAGTTTATGTTACCAGACACTCAACATGTTATTGAAAAAGGTCATAGAATCATAGTCTCATGGAATGGAAGGGATCTTAAAGACCATGTAGTTCCAACACACTTCCATGGAGAGGGACACCTTCCACAGACCAGGTTGCTCCAAGCCCCATCCAACCTGGCCTTGAACACTTCCAGGAGTGCAGCATCCACAGCTTCTTTGGGAAATTTCTGCCAGTGCCTCACCACCCTCACAGGGAAGAATTTCTTCCTAATATCTAACCTAAACCTGATCTACTTCATCTCAAGGCTATTCCCCCTTTTCCTATCACTCCATGCCTTTGTAAAAAGTCTCTCCCCAACTTTCTTGTAGGCTCCCTTCATGTACTAGAAAGCCACTGAAGGCTCCTCTTTTCCAGCCTGAAAAATTCAAATGTTGTCAGCCTTTCCTCCCAGCAGAGCTGCTCCATCCCTCTGGTCACCCTGATGCATCCTCTGGACTCACTCCAACAGCTCCATGTCCTTCCTGTGCTGGGACCCCAGAGCTGGAGGCAGCTCTGCAGGTGGGGTCTCACCTGAGAGAAGCAGAGGGGAAGAATCACCTCTCTCGACCTGCTGGCCAGGTCAGTGCCCAGCCTTGGTGAGGGAATGCAGAGAGAAAGGGATGAAGGATGGATCCCCCCAATCCTGTGCTGAACAGCACTTGGCTGCAGAGCCAGGAGGAGATTCCACTGGGGCAAAGGTGTGAGCTGCAAGAAGCACACAACCAGGCAGTGGAGGTAAGTCCAGGACTCACAAAAACATAATTTTTCATCTGTATCAGAGTTCTTTTCTGACCAGCTTGGTGCCATATCAGGCAAATGCTTGACCTGTGACTCCTTGAAGAAAGTACAGCTCTTCTTATCAAATTTGACTGTTGGAAAGAGGAAATGATAAAAGTGAACTATTCCGCTGCCAGCCAGGGTCTTCATTCCACTAAAAATAACTTTTCATATCAGAGAAAGGCTTTAAAATATTGACATGAGGACACTGGCCTCTGGTAAGAACTCCTCTCAATATAAACCATGGACTTGGCACAGGACAGTATGGGCAGCTCCCATCTCCCTCAATTTGGGAAGGTGAAAAGGGGATCTGGAGAGGAAAGGGTTCAAGCCACCATCCAGAAAACCAGAGACACCAACACTTGTGGAAAATAGCCAGAAAAATAAGACCCAAGTGAAAACCAGCTGACTTCTGGACATTAAACCAACATTTTCCAGCATGAAGCTGTCTCTGCTCTTCTCCCTTTGCCTCATCTTTCCCCATTCCCTCTTTTAGGAGGTTCCTCTTTATCTCAACATTTCTCCAGTGTTTTTAGTTCCATTCTCTCCTCTGTTGAGAGCTTTCCAGCCAAATCCAGTGTGTCAAAGGTGCAGGGAACAGCACCAGTCACCAGGAAATGCTGCTGAAATGATTTTCCAGTAGAAGCTGAAATGAAATAACTCAATCCTGCACATCGAGCCCGTGGAGTTATTCCCAGCTCAATATTGATTGGATATGAAAGGAGCAACCCTTGGAAATGAACATAAAGCTTCCAACACTTCTCCAAACTTGTGAACCCCTTTGTGATGTTCCCCTATTTCCACTCTTTTTGTTCCTACTTTCTTCTCTTTTTCTTTTTTTCCTTTTGCCAGGAGTGGAACAACTGCAAGCTTTCCATGATCATCCTTGTGCCATCCAGGTCTGAGTCAGGAGCATGACAGCAAGAAGTCCTCTATGTAGGGAGAAAGAAAACAGCTTCCCCATGTGGAAGGAGAATCAAAATTCCTCGGAATTAGTGGTTTCTTTCCCTTCCATCTCACTGCGTTTTTGTTTGTGTTGGATGGGCGTCCTGTGGTTTGCAGCATGTACACTATGAGATTTCTTCTTTGGGGATTTAATGCCCTGAATTATAATGTTTTGGGGATTCTGATGTTTTCTGGATCGTAGAAAGGCTGAAAATGAAAGGAATTTTATTACAGTGCACACTTATCAATTACCATTCTTATTTTTCACGGATCTCAAAGCATTTAGGAGCTGCAAACACGAAAACCTCATTGCGAGACTCCAGCCTGGATTCCAAGGGCTCATGGCAGGGGAAAGAGGTGCTTTAACTAGTCACGTGATGGAATCCAAAAAATGATACTAGTTATCAACCACATTTTCATGCTAATTATCTCTTACCCATCACTCCTCTGCACCATTGATGTTCCTTTCTCTGGTTCCAGACCTGAAGGCATTTTACCTCATCCTTCCTTTCTGATTTCTTGATAATCCTGTATCAAAGGTCTCCCTTTCCACTCAGTGCTGCATTCACACATTTTCAGAGCAAGGACTGAATCCTTTGAGGATTCCATTAGTACTGAGGTGAGTGGAGTGGGCTCTGAGCAGTGGACAAAGTTTTAATTCAGAAGTTACCTGCTCATGAAATTAAGTGGGATAAAAGCATAGGAATAATCCCCCTTTTTCCCATTTATTTTCAGATAATTGGTTGATGCAAAGGGCAGATACTCAGGTGTCTCTTTTTCATACAGGGGACTTGCAAAAGCAGGAACAAGTAGCAGGGATGGAGGGAATAATATATGGAAATGGGATGGAGTGGCCAGATAGGACATGAAATATAATATGGGAAAAAGGAAGGAGAAGTGGGATGGGAGAAAGAGGGAGCAGCACCCAAGGTAGGACGAGAAACTCACCTGGACCTAAAACACTGGGAAAATTTCCAAAGAAAAGGTAGTTGAAAATACAGTGAAAGCCAGTTTTATCCATAGTATGCTGGAATCATTCATGAATCCTGGAAAAAGAGTTTGAAGTTCCTGTAGAAACAGCCTCAGAGTTTATCTCCTGCCTCCTCTTCAGGGCAACAGACTGCACTGACTCCCCAGTCACTGACCAGGGATGGTCATGGTCAAACTCTGGTGAGGACAAAGTGTTCCTGTCCCAAGGCCGGGTCCAGCACCCAGAGAAACAGTGCTGTGGGTTCCTGCACAGGTTCTCTCCCCACCAAAAAAGTGATGTCTTGGTGAAGTGAGGCAGCAGGTGAGGTAGAACAATTATCTTTCTCACTTTGGACTTCTCCATGGATGGGGAGAAGAGAGGGGCTGAGAAATGAGCTGAACTTTGTCCTGCTTCTGAATGAAGGAGAGGGAGTGACATCCAAAAGGCACACGTGCATCTGTGGGGTAGAACTGAGGGAGGGGGGACAGACAACCTCCCTCCTCATGCCTGTGGGGTGTGCATCTCCCTCCATCCCCTGCTTCTCCCTCTCCCACATCCTCCCGAGGTGCCTTTCAGAGCTGCTGCTGTGGCAGGTGAGTCAGTGTGACAGCTCAGACACGGGGCAGCCCCCTCAGCTGCCGAAATGCCAGCCAATCTCCCAGCAGGCTCAGAGCCCACTATTAGAAATGCATTATTTTTCTCCCTCCCCTCTCGTTCAGCTGGCGTGGTGAGTCAGTAATCAAGGTTCCTTTGTCATGGGATGGGGAGTGGGGGAGCTGATGCTCGGGCCGGTGTGCACAAGGAATGTGGGGCAGCTTTAGCTGTACCCTCAGATGGATCTTGCATTCTGCTCCTTCCTTGGCTGAGAAAGCCCCACCAGCTGCAGAAAAGGGCAGGAGAGGGGATGGGATGGGTAAAGAAAAGGGGGGGGGGGGAAACAGCCCCACTCTGAATTTTAGCATTCTCCTTTCTGATTCACAGTGGTCTTAAATAGCGACCAAGATCCTGCCCTGTTAATGACAATTGTTCAACAAAAGCCAGTGGGGGTTAAAAGGGAATTTAAAAATACCAGCAGCTCTAATACCAAAGTCCTGGGAGCGCTTGGAAGAGCTGGTGGGCAACAAGAATAACGTCAGCCCCTTTGTTTGGAGTCTCTTTGCTGAGGTGGGCTGCACACTGGGGAAAACATGACAGCAGCAAGGAAAGGAGGGAGGGAAGAAGGGGAGGACAAAGCAGGGGGTGCAGGAGGCTGAGTTTTCACTGCTGGCTTGGGAAAGGGAAACAGAGTCCAGGGTAGAGGAGATTGAGACAGAAGTACTGCTAAGGGGAAGGGGACAGCCCCAAAGTGAACAGGGGAATGACATAGAGCAGAAAATCAACCAGTTTCTGCTGTGTGATTCCTCAGACACCCAGGAACGAGCCTTTCCCTGGAATGGCACAACTGCAGAGGTGAAGCAAAGGACAAGGCAGGACTGAGCAGCCAGAGCAGATGTCAAGGCAGGGGCAAAAGCAGAATAAATGCACTGGAATACCTGCCTGGGTTATTTCACACCTGGCAGGGCTCAGGGACATTCTGAACAAGGGCTGGTGTGGTGGTACCAGGCAGCACTGTGTGAATTTTTCCTCCCATGAATTTATCCAAACACTTCTTAAATCCACGCAAATACCAGGAGCATCATCCAGCAAAGAGCTTCCACAACTTAGCACAACATGCATGAAAAAGCCGCTCCTGGTATTTGTTGTGGTCTCCTTGTATTAGAAGAGAGTTTAAACGATCATGTCCTTATTCAGCATCTCTTGGGCCCTTATAATTTTGTCATCATTTTTCCAAGCCAACCCTTAACACACTGTGGTGTTCTCCCTTGCACTGCAGGACATCTCATGACAACTGAAGCATCAGTGGTGGTCATCACAGCTATGAGGTTTCTGTAATTCCTTGGGTGCTAAATCCAGCACAAGGATAATCTCCCCACAGGAATCAGCATGGGAAAACTGCAGAGAGGGAGTTGTGTGATAGGATGCAGTCAGAATGTATGGCATGAAACACTACTGGTCCCAAGATCACATTAATGCTCCTTCTTCTGTAGCAGAACCATCTTCCAGAACTCCTTTCCACAATTTCCCCCATGTGTGTGTAAAAAATCATGGTTTTAGGAAAAAGTAGAGCAATCGTTGTCCAGAACTTTCAGGAAACTGTCAGTTTGTGACTTCACATTTGGCTCAAGTTGCTGGCTGCCCTGCAGCTGCCAAGGATGTGTTGTTCTTCCCATGGGTGTGAGAGGAGATGGGATCACCCTTTGTCTCTGCCTCTTCTGTTTGAAAGTTGGTGTCTTTTCTGTTGGATCAGGGAGTGAAACAGTCATTGTGTGTGAACACACTTCCCAGAGCTGACATGTGGGAGGCTGTGTGAACACACCACTAAGGACACTGGAACAAGTGGGACTGTCCCTTTTGGTGGCAACACAAAACCGGTTTGATTTCCTTAAGCTGGCAGCAGTGTGCACCTTCCCCTGGTGAGTGATAGAGTGATGCTGAAATGCTGGAGGAAGATATTGCAAGAGCAAACCTTTTGATCAGTGAAATCCCCTGGATTTGTCTCTCTTGATTGACCCAGGGCGTGATCAAAGCTTTCCTTTCAGTTGTGAGCCTTCATAATACCATTCTGATTATACCTCTCACGTGTGGGCTCCTTGTTATCTAATAAAAGCTGACACGCAACAGCCACTCCTTTGGATGGGACCACTGACTCTCCTTCAACTCTCTGTGTTTGTCTAGAGTTATCTGAAATTAGTCAGAGAATTCAGAAGCCGTTGGACTGAGCAATTGGCCAAAATTATCTCAGTCTTACCAGCCTGAGATGGATTTTTCTGGGAAGGCGAGTCTGAAAATGTTAAGTGTCCAAGGCCAGGTTGGATGAGATCCTGAGCAACCTGGTCTAGTGGAAGGTCTCCCTGCCTGCGGCAGGGGAGTTGGAATGTGATGATCTTTAAGGTCCCTTCCTATGCAAACCATTCTGGGATTCCATGATGTTGATACAGTGAGAAGGGAATATGGATAGTGAAGAGACTAGTGGAGCTGCTGTAAAGGAGAGCAAGCTCCAGTCACTGCCCAGGACAGTGACCACGGGAGTTGTTCAGAAGGTAGAAGGGAACAATAAAATGATACAGTTTTTGCTGGCTGGTATGGAATAAAACAAGGATTTGAGCATTGCAGGAGGTATAGTGAGAAGGGATGAGGAACAGCAAACCCTCCACAAGAAAATTGTGTGCTGGATACTAAGAGGTCTTTGACTCTACTCCAGGGGGCAAATTATACTGCAAGAATCTCTAGAGCTGAAAAGAGTTTCTTATTATGGTATATTTTTTACTTAATTGTGTATTGATTTGCTTTTTATTCTGGAGGAAAAATTAAGACACAATTGATAGTCTGCTTACTTTACTAACTTATGTAACCACTAAATTGTCCAAAGCAAGAGCAAGGTCCTGATGCAACATTCTCTGTGGATATACCTGAAGAGGGTTTTTTTTCATCTTCTATAAAATTATTCTAACATATAGTTCACCTAACCTCACTTGTTGATGACAAAAGACTAGTGCACACATGCTGAATAATGTCCTGCTCCAGGGGGTACCAGTGACACCAAGACAATAGTGGAATCAGACACTGAGTGGCACAGCTCAAGGGTGGACCTGGCATTGATTCCTTTTCAGTTTGCTCCTTCACTTAATTGTCTCTCTCTAGATTTAGTATGCGTTTTTCCTTTGCTCTTTCATCTCAGGTGTGCCCACCTGATTTGCTTTCTCTGTTATTTTGGTGTCATTTTCTGTATGTTACTAAAAAGTAGCAATGAACATGCTCTGGAAGTCGATATTTGTGTTGGCTGCAGGACTGGGTGAATGCACCCTACAGCCTGGTGTCCTAAGGCTCACAGGCAGGTTTTCAAGCCAACTCTTTCAAGACACAAAAACTATTAAACTTCCAGGGTGTTTCTTGTTGTTTTCCTTATTGACATTATTAAATAAAATGTGACTACACTGTGCCTTATGCCACTTGAAAATACTCAGTCAGAGATAATTCCTTCCCAAGCAACCTGCCATCTGAGATGAACACACACAGAGGCAAAGAAGGGAAGATTATTATCCTTTCAGTGATGAGGATTTGCAGATTTTGGTAGAAAAGGTCAGGATCTTTCAGGGGTGACTCAGCCCAGCTTAAATCTGAGTCACTTCTCATGCCCATCTCCCTCTCTCTCTGCAACACAGAAGCCACAGATGATGTGGTTCATCCCATAGACATCTCCAGATGTATCATTAAAGCCTGGATCCTTAATGTTTGTGTGCAACTCAGTTATGTAAGATAAAAACTGGCCCGAAATTTCCTACAGGCATCTCTGTGTGCCTTTGGGCTCCTGAATATCTTCAAAGCTCTGTCTTGAACCATTAACCAACCCACTCCCATGAGGAGCAGGGAGACAGCTCAAAAGGTGGTGACAAGACGGTTGGAAGCCAGTATGGAGTTCTGATTTTGTACATAATTTTTGCCCATTGAACAGTTAAAAGTGTTCCACATTCTTCCTTTTATTTTTTCCCTCTTTTGGCTGGAATCATCATTTGTGTGTGTTCATCCACATAACACCCTTAACAGAGATGCTGAGCTTTTCATAGAGATCAATAAAACATAAAAGGTGGAAACACTGCGACTTTCTCAAGTCCTTTACAAAAGGTTTACCCAGGGCTGGGGTTACTGACCCCTTTGGGGTGATTGTTAGGAGAATAAAAGCCCAGGCAAAGATAAAGGCAAGCGAGTATGGGAGAGAAAAAGGAATTGTGGAACTTCTAATGCAAGAAAATGCTACAAATGTTCAAGTCACTGGAAAGGTCAGAGCTACAAGCTGCATAAACACAGGGGTAAGTCAGGCTGGTAATGAGCAAGGGCATAAATTGATGTATTTTTGTGCAGGGAAGAAAATGAAAGGATTGGGAAAATACCTGACAAAGCAGCTGATGGGTGGATCCAGAGTGTATAATAAAGATAGTGTGTATGTGAGTGTGTGTGAGTAACCAAGGTTTCAGTTCCCGATGCACATGGATCCACTAACCAATTTAGTGAGAGGAGAAAGGGATGCTTGTGGGAGCCTTCACGTGTTTAGCAAAACCAGAAGCCAACATGGTTTACACCCAGAGGATCACAGAATCCCAGAACGGTTTGGGTTTGAAGGGACCTTAAAGACCATCTCATTCCAACTCCCCTGCCCTGGGCAGTGGCACCTTCTTCTAGACCAGGTTGCTCAAAGACCCATCTGCTTTCAAAACCCCAGCCATGTGTCCTGCACCCCACCAGTCTAACAAGGACTGTGGCTGATCCTTTGCTCACCACAATGCTCTGTACTATTTCCAGCTGTATTTTAGGAGCCTTTTCCCTTTTATTCACTTCCCTTGGTGGCAGAGTCTTGTTCTCCTGCACTCAAATAACTCACATACCTCTGTGAAGCAGCTCTGGAATTCAGGGTGTGCCTGTGGTCAGAAGTTGCTGTGCGAAAATTAGAGCCATCATTATCTAAATAACATTTGGTATCCTAACAGTAAAATCTGATTTGAGTTAGCTCTCATAAGCCTGTCTAGAAAACTCCATTGACCCCATCCATCCTCCCCACGCTGCTGTACAGAAGAACTTGGTAGGGCAAACCCAGAGTTCGTGATGCTGAGGAGAAACAAAGGTCATAACTCCAGACACCCAGACCATGAGTCCTTACACATCATTAAAGGGATGGTAGCGGAGATAATAGACTTACCAGAGGGGCAGATGGCAAGAATGTGGCAACCAGAACAGGCAATTTGACGTTGTGCAGAATAACAAGTTTGATTAGACTGAGTTCAACTCATAATTCAGTTCCAGAGCTCAGCAGCACAGCCACCATTCCCTGCCGAGTTAAAGATTCACATGTGTATGGGAGGGAAATGAGAGGGAACCTCCAGCAAAGGTAAGATGAATATCAGACAGTGGTTCAGACTCTGTGTAATTTTGTCGGAAATATTTCTGTTTGCCCAGTGCAGAACAGAGCTCTTTGGAACAGAGCACAGCCTGCTCTGGGCATTGCTTGACAGGAAAGTCAGGTGACGATTTTCTGAAAAAACGTAGACCTTGGTCAGAATTGCAAATGTCAGATCTGGAGCTGAACTCTTCTAAAATCTCAGAGTGGTCAAATCTAGGTTTCTTGTTTCGCTCTCTTTTACAGAACATGTAAGGCTGAAGCTTCTGCCTCCTTCTGACTCAATGCATATGTGGAAATCTTTTATTTTTTAGTGTTCTGCCAAAAAAAAAAAATGTGTCCTACTAAAAGGTTCAATCCTAATTTTTACACAATTGACAATGTCTAAGCATTTTAAAGCTTCACTTTCATTTTTTTATTATTTTTTGTGCATGTTGGTAGAAGTAATAATTTCAAATCTGCTTTGAAATTAAGTTCATTTGAAAGGGATAAAATTGATGGATTTTGGAAGGATGTAAGGCAAATATATATTCTCATAATCCTTTAATAAGCACTTCTGTATGGTACACTTTTAAGAGCAACTTTAATGCATTTATTACTCTTTCACTCTTTTCCCCAACAGTGGGCTGAGTAAGGTAAGTCAACAAAAATACACCCTCCAAAGAGCTGATGACCCAAACATTCTTATTTTGACTCTAGATGGCTCTTTTTTTCATTTGATTGTTTTAACCTGACCTAGATAACACATCATCTTCTTAGATACCAAATGTCACAGTTACCTGGACGCTCCTCTGGTGCCTACAGAGAAGGATGATTACATATTCATGCACCAGATGCAGCTGATCCACAGGGACTTCCACCACCATTTGGTCTAATGAAGGAACAGCTGGATTGAAGGAAGGTGCACGATGCAACAGAAGAAATGCATTAATTATGAAGAGTTTTCATCAGCTGAAGTTCTGTTGGTGTGCCACATTCACATTTCACTTAGAACCTGAAAGCTGGTTCTTCTTCCCCAGCTCCATTGAAGACAGTGCCTGATACTCTTCCAATGCTTAATGCAAATTGTCCTGTTTTCTGTTGTTCCCCCAAAGTTGACTTCTGTCATTCATTTCTTACCCACCAGTATCCCCAAAGGTGTATTTAAGGAGAACAACATTCCAATCTGACTAGTAGCCCTCCAAAGCTACAAGGTAAGAGAAGAAAATAAATTAGTCTTTAATTTTATCCTTTGACTTCTTCCCTTTGACACTTGTTCTCTGGAATTGCACTTTAAAACATTTCTATTGGTTCTGATTACCATCTTCACAGCTTCAGAACTATTCTGAAGCTCTCCAGATTCTGATCTGTGTTCAGAATTCAGGATGAAATGCCCTCAGCATTTCTTGTGCTGTTCCTTACCTAGGGAAGGTTTAGATCATTGCTGGTTTGTGACGCACGATACAGGTAGCAAAACCAAGTGCTCGGTAGCTTTCCTAAGATCTTACTGTCAATGCAACTTCCTGCAGTTTGCCTCAGGGCAAACTGTTTGAAAAGCTTTCCCCAAATCCTTAAAGCTTTCTCCTGAATATTTTGATGGAAAAAAAGACCCATGGTGAGCAGGCTGCCTGTTGCACAAAAAAGAGAGATTCATGTATCCCTATGGCCAAGGAAAACTTTATGAGTGACCTGGAGCTGTCCTGGTGTGTTGTGCAGGTGAGCAGTGAGGAATAGGCTGAACTGTGTCTGTCTCTCAAATTTTTATGATTTCATCATTATGGGACCTGAGTAGCCATCACATAAACCAATACCAAAAGTCTGGTCGTGGTGGCCCAGGCATGTCTTATGTGCTTACCTGAAACGCTTCCCAGTGATCCCAGGATCTCCTGCAGGCAGGGGAGCGACAGGAGTCCTGCATCCCCAAGACCTACTTTCTCCTGGCTGTGGTGGGACTTCAGTGTTTCTAAAGCAGAAGACTAGATTCTTAATTTCAGTGCCTAATTTAACTTATCCTGGAGTCTGGGGAAACCGAGTCTTATACTCTTTAGCATTTGGGATACATGGAGTCTCTGGAAAGAAAAACTTTAAATATTGACTTTATCCTCACTACAAAAATTACCAAATTTCTAGGGGCTTAATTGATGTCTACACAATTTCTTCATGCATCGTTTCCATCAAACTTGGAAGCTGACAGTGCTGTTTTATACAGCCCTAAGGATCAGCTGGGAAGAGTTGTCATGGACTCCAGAGCTAATGGCTGTCTGGGTCATCTGTTTAGGAACTGCTGCTCTGAAGGGAAAGTGGTTTGGTTTTTAAAGGGAGGAAATAGGTGAGCAACCCTTTAGGTGATCAGGCATTGGATTGATCTGCTCTGGTCTGGGAAATTGTGTGTTTTCCCTCCTGTTTGTAAACCTCTCATTGCAGATCTTCTGTTTCAGCTACTTTTGAGGTAAAATGCTGGCTGTTTAAAAGGATAGGATTGACACAATGGCCAGGATAGCAAAGGCAGGAGTTTTCCATTGCTTTTTAATACACTGGAATATGTTTGAGTCTGGAGTGTGTCTCCTGGCTACTGCAAAGGGGAAGGAGGACACCCACTTTACAAGTACATGGAAGTGTTTGTACAAGTCTCCAATTCAGCTTCACATGCAGTGAAAAAGTGTTGCTCATCTGACAAAGAAAAGAGCTAATTCTATGCAAATACCAAGGCCCAGCTTTGGTAGTCAAAAAAGACCTTTCTAGATGTTAGTGCTATGTTAGCTGCCTCCCTTCAGTGAGAAACTCAAGTCCTGAAGACTTGACACCTGCTTTATAAATGGGATAAAGTTTTCTGCCTTGCACAAAAAAAGGCTTAACCTCTAGTGTCTCTGCAAGTTTTTAGATTACTTTTGCATTTCAGTTTTTCATTCAGTTTTCAGTGAATGACCCTTTGGATTAAAGCAATTAAACTTCTGTTGCTATTTTGAAAGGAAAGGGAGTGATTATTGGTGGCAAAAATCGAGTTCAGTGAGTGGCAAATTTGGCAGAGCTTTGTTTCACATAACCACCTCTGCAAGGCTTTAGGAACTGTTTCAATTTAATCTTGACACCCTCTGGGGTTTTGCACCTGTCATAAAGGTGTTGGGTTATGAAAGCAGAAAAAGAGCCAGCACAGAAAGCTCATTTGTGCTTCACTTCCCAGCACATCTCTGAGAGGGAATGGGCCAAGCAGAAAAACCTTGTATTTTGTGCAGGAATGAAATAGGTCATCAACCTGTAAATATGGAAACAAATTAGAAAATTTTGGAAGTGAATGTTTGGGGAAAACAAGGAAAATAAAGGCACTCCATTTTCCCAAGGTAGTAATTGTTGGCTGCTTCTGAAAATGCATTTTGATGAAGCATTAATTGATTCTTACATTGCACCTCCTATATTCTAAGCTGGACATATTATTAACTCAGAGCTAAGTGCAGACAAATAGATCTCCCATGAATAAATAGTTTTTGATGGTTGATCTCTCTGTATCATGAACATTAATCATCTGAAATAATTCATCTACTTTCAGTTACCTTCTCTGGTGATATTGCCACTGACTGCAAAAGGAGAATCATGACCCACATTTTTTAAAAGGGGAAAAAAGAAGACCCAGGGAACTACAGTCTTATCAGTCTCACCTCTTTTTCCAGCAAGATAATGGAGAAAATCCTCTTGGAAACTCTGCTAAGGCACATAGAAAACAAAGAGGTGACTGGTGACAATGAACATGACTTTGCATGGTTTTAATATGAAGAAGGACAGGTTTAGATGACATATTAGGAAGGAATTCTTCCCTGTGAGGGTAGTAATGCCCTGGCACAGACTGTCCAGAGAAGCTGTGGCTATTCCACCTCTGGAAATATTCAGAGCCATGTTGGACAGGGCTTGGAGTAACCTGGTCTAGTGGAAGGTGTCCCTACCCATGGGAGGGTCTTGGAACAAGATGATCTTGAAGGTCTCTTCCAACCCAAACCATTCTGTGATTTTATGATCAAACCTCTTGGCAGTACACAATTTTTTTTTTTTTGCAAAAAAATAATGAAAAAAATGCAAATATATGTCATTTCAGTAGAAATTCAACCATCAGCAGAAGCAGTGTCTTCTTTGATTTCACATGTCACTGAGAAGGATAATAGCAGATAGCTTCATTCTTTGTCCTGAATGAGAAGCAGGTCTCATGCCATGGAATCTCCCACAAGCTCAGAAGGTGCCCACAGATCAAAAGATAAGGTGAGCGGTAGTTCATGGCAACCTCCAGCAAAGCATCCAAATTTTTCGGAGGTGGAGGAACTGTATCTTTTCCAGCCTCTTCATCTCCTGGTTCCTGGCCCTCACTGAAAGACCAATATCATTCCCAACCCTGTGCTGCTCTTCCCCTGCTGCAGGTGGACCGGGGAGGATTATCAATCTACATTTTCAGCCCAAGCAGAAGGAGCAAACAATATTTAATGGAGAGACGATTGTCCTGGGGCTCATGGAACACATGCAACTGTCCTTTTTCATTGCACTGATGTGCATTCTGCAGTTCCAAACACACTGTGATAGAAAGAGGGAAGGATCTGTGGTTCCTGATCAAACCCCCCTCTCCCAGCAGATTACTCAGGGCCTTTTCCTAGATTGACTATTGTCCCGATGAAAGAGTTTTTCATAATATCTAACGATTATTCTTATTGCAGTTTGGGGTTTTTGTCTCTTTTAGACCTCCTGGGAGGTTCCTGCAGCCATTAGCCATTTGTGGTGGCAACATTACTGGAGTAACATCCAACTACCCTTGTCAGTGCTGGGGATGGAGAGGAATGAAGAGAGACTGCAGGTAGGTAGAGAAAAACTTCTCAGTAGATGTACACTGCGTAGGTTGTAGGACTTTACTGACTTCTGGAACATAAGGAGGAAAAAATACCCTCTTCCCTCTAGCCCAGAGATTCCCAAGCTGTGGGAGTTACGGTACACCTACCTCTGAAAACCTTCCCCAAGCAGCTGTCTACAGAAATTAGTGCCTGCATAAAACTGCAAGGAGGAATATCTTGAGTGCGGTCGCACCAGATTGTCTCATGACTTCTTCGCGCTACGTTGTTGGTTTGTATCCATCTGTTATTTCTTATCTCATCTTTCATCCAGAGGGAAGGACTTGGCAATATGGCCAAGGGATTAGACCTTCCTCTAGGGAAGAGATGAAAGCAAAGTGTAATGAAAGGCAAAAACAGAAGTTAGGGATGTTGTCTGAAATGTTATCAGAAAAGGAACCAAATTAATTCATCCCCTCCCACGTTGCTGTTAAAGGGCAACCAGGGCTTTGGCTCTTTCTCCATAAACTGTTGGATTGTGCTGGTGACTTTTTCTGATGGTTTCTCTAATTTTGCTAAAATCTGGAAAAATGTATCCTCCCTTTAAAGCTCATATTTCTTGATGAAGTGTTTCTGGAGTTGTCTGATCAACACTCTGTGCTCTGTCCTCTCCTCTGAAACACATTGATGAATGAGTAACAGAGTGGGAAATCCCTGTAACAGGGGTTTTTTATGTCTTCAGTCACTTGCCTTCATGTACCTAATGCAGCAAAGCATTCCTGTCTTTGGGAACACCAACATTGTGCATCTCAGCATAGGTGAAGATTGATTGATGGTATTAATACAGTCAAATTATATTCCTCTTTTCTGTAATCCTCCTGAGTTATTTTACAGGCAATAAGTATGAGAGAGACAGGAGCAATGAGTCTTAGGATGTTTTAATTTTGTCTGATTCGTTGCTTCTATCATATTTTATTGTTTCCAGAAGGAGATTCTTGGGAAATTTAGACTTATGACACTAAATTAACCTTGGTGGCAATTCCACAGAGAGACCTGGAAATTGTTTTGACACACTGAGAAGAAAGAAGGTGACCTCCACAATTATGGCTCCTGAGAAATTAAAAAAATAATCTGGTTATCATTTTAAGGCAATTATCCCTCTGTGGTGTTGTCCTATATTTTTTTTGGTTTCTTGCTTAGTTCCAGCCTTTGATCAACCGCAACCCCTGATAATTTCAAACTCAGGGCTGACAGTGGATGACATGAAGGTTGACCACAGTGTACAAAGCCCCCAGTCAGGGTCATGTACATGTGTTTATAGTACATGATTCAGGTCCTGCTCTTGATTCTTCTCTGGAAGAGCCTGACATCTGAATTCCTGGTTGGCAGTCTGAGGAGAAAAAATAAGAACTGAAAAGGTCACAGAAACTTGACTTCTGCTCCCCCAAAAGGTCAAGTACAGTAATGGGACTCTATAAGGAAAAAATTGACCTTTCTCTTCCCTTCCCTACCAGAATTGTGGAAAACTAGAAGATTTGTAGCTTTTGAACTGTCCTGGGAAAATCCTTCTGCAGTAGAATCACAGAATCACAAAATATTTTGGGTTCAAAGGAACTTCAAAGAGCATCCAGTTCCAGCCCCCTGTCATGGACAGGAACACCTTCCACTAGACCAGGTTGCTCAGAGCTCCATCCAACATCACCTTGAATACTTTCAGGGATGGGGCATCCACAAGTTCTCTGGGAAACCTCTTCTAGTGCCTCACCACCCTCACAGTAAAGAATCTTTCCTAATACCTTATGTTTCAGTTGTGTAGACCTGGTGGAAGTACATAGGAAAGGATGTATCTGACAAGATGTGGAACTGTGGGAAAACACTTGCTGCCAGCAGTGGCAAGGAAGTGGTGCCTGGGCCCCTCAACAGACCCCATGTCTTGTATCAGCTGTGAAAATCTTTGAATTTTTAAGGTGAAAGAGAATAAGCATCAGGTTTTTGTGAGTGTTTAAAAGTATATCCTAGTGAGTTTATGAATGAGCGAAACCAGCTTATGATCTTTAAATGTAGTGAAAGGAAAGGGGAGTTAAACAATAACCTAATTTTGTGTTTGTACTTATATCAAGAAGCCCTGTTTTTCAAAGGCATCTGGGTCCAGGAATAGCTGCAGGGGAAAGTAAGGCAGTGGGACATCCAAGTTAGAGCCCTGATTGTGTTCACAGAGGAAATGCTGTTGGTTTGGGTGCAAAAGCCACAAGTCAATAAAGCCAAGAAACTCATCAGAGAAGGATGCAAGCCATATCCATCTTTATTTCCTCTTATTGACTCAATAAGAAAGCTGATTTAAGGGGAAAAAAAAAATATTTAAATGTGAATTTCCCCCTCCTACTCGCCTCCAAAATTTCCAGAGTACATAGCTGTAGAGGTTTTACTTTTGCTACCTGTCCAGCTAATTAATACCTGCCAGTTTACTTTTCCCACTCTTGCTATTTTTGGACTGCTATTTTATTCAGGAAAAAAAAAAGAGAGAGAAAGAAAAGGGAGAGAGAGGAGAAGAAAAGTAAAATGAAAAAGAAAAGTTGAATTTCACCTCCTTTGACAAAAAGAATGCATATCTGACATTAATTCAAACCCTGAGTGTTTCGAACTTTCCCCACATTTCCCCCCTGTTTTAAGGATTTCTATGCTTTTTTAGTCATGCTATGCACAATGAGCATTCTATTCATTTTCTCCATAGCAACATGTTTGTATTGGTTCCTTTTTCTTTCCTTTTCCTCCTGCTCACTGAAGGAAGTCTGTCTGTGACCAGCTTGATGAAATGCCTGTATAAGCAGCATTAAATCCAGGGGTGAGGCTTTGAATTAGTGTTTGCAGTAAACAACAGATGCAAACAAGCCCCTGGTACACAGTGACAAAGCAAATTTCTAAAAAAAATAGTGACAAAGGGAGTTTCTCAAGTTTTGTTGTATTTGCAGTTTTTTAAAGTCAGGATGTGTTCAGTCTTGCTAGGCTGAGCTCGAGCCAGATGCTTTCCCTTGTAGGCACCCTGATATATTGCAAGAAGGGTTGGAAACATCATTGCAAGGCAATGGAGCTCATCAGCATACTGCTGGCAGCAGCACTGGAGCCCTTCTCCCTCTCCAACTGATCATCTGTAAATGAACAATAATAACCCAGGGTTGAGTTCACAGTCTCAATTTATGGGCATGAACTAAGAATTCATCACTGCTTGAGTTATATTTCTCTACTAAAGATGAAGTAGCCAAGGCCTGAAAACAACAATTAATGTTGATGCATTTGGATGTGCAGACAGAAATAAACCCCAGCACCTTGCCAAGCCATATGTGACCCTGGAGTAAATCAAAGGAGCAAGAAAACAAGGAGCTCATCTGAGAGCCCCACGCCTTGCTGGTGTGCCAACCCATGTCAATCTGGTGAGCTTTGAGGCAGGTCTGACAGGTCCACAGATGCAGGATAATCCAGGCCATTCAAATGCTGTGCACAGAAGGAAATCTCTGATACCAACCTCCTTCCTTCTTCCAGTTGGCTGAGTGTTTGACTCATGTTCATCTCCCTAGTGTGACAGTGGACACATAAGAATGACATCCAACATTTTAAGGACCTTGTAGGTCAAGTCAGAGCTCTCAGTTCTCTTCAGAAACCAGTGTGGCATCAAGTCAGGTCCGGGCCATGCTTCAATTTAATTTCTATGCTTCCAGTTTGACTTCCAAACCAAGTCCAAGAGATCTGTGGCAGATAAACCATTACAGATCTTTCCCAATATCTTTTCCACAGCAGTTCCCTCACTGTCAGGGACATCATTGCCTTTACAACAGAAATGTTCTGCAACCACAGCTGAACAAGTACTTTGGCATATCTGGTTACCAGATTGATAACACCTCTATGGCCGAGCAGTGAAGATTGACCTCATCTCATACATTTGGGATGGTATTCATCTGATTTATCTTTAGGAATGGGATTTGTCCCACTATTTGTGCATTTCCACAAGGGAAGTGACTCCTGAACAATTCAGCCCATGTTCTTTGTCTTCTCAGAGGAGACTGAGTCAATGGTACAGGTGAAATTCAGGACAAGATTTGGTTTATCCTAAAGAAGCTTCTCTGAGGTTTGATGAATCACATGCCTATCCTTTCTGAATGTGCTGACTAATTCTTCATTACTACAATGGGCATCTGATGGAAACACTAAATATGGAAAGCTTAAATTAGAAGGGTGGATTCCAGGCAAACTGTCTGCAAGCCAGGTAATGAAAATACTGCAAACAGCCCCTCTATATCTGCATCTCAGAGTGTGATCAAACCCATCCCATGATAATTGTGTAAACAAAGAGATCAGCCATCTAATGGAAGTGTCCACCTGCCTTAGGATTGGCCAGTGTTTCCCTTTTAGTCACCCAGGATTATCTGAGCTGCACTGAACTCTGAAAGTTGTATCATCACACCTCTGTCTGGAAAAGTATCTCTTCACACTGATGGCTCTAAAGTCTCAGTGCTCACTCTGGGAATGTTTTCCCAAAGATTCTTCTCTAGAAAAAGGATGCAGCCAGGCTTGCCCAGTATTAAAACTCAACCAGGTGATGGTAGGGTACGTATTTTGGACTTCATGGACATTCCTAATCCCAAGGACTTTGCAAAGATGAAGGACAGCATCCAGGGGCCACTGCCCCATGACACTAGAGACGATACCAATACCATTCCATCTGGATGGAGTTATCCTTTCCTTTTATTTTCCATAGCCAGCTTTGGAGAAAAACAGTCCTGTTTGCATTCATTCATACACTTCCTTGTCAACAACCAAACAAAAAAAAAGAGAAAAAAGAAGAAAGAAAACCCCTCCTTCTTTCTTGCTATTAGAGGCTTTTTTTGAATGTTCCTATTCCTGCAACAGGAGCTTAAGCCAAAACTCCTTGACTTCTGTAGGCCAGAAAACACCTTCTGTTTATTGCCACTTTGCACCAGATTCTTGCCACTGACCTTGATGGGAAAACTCCTTAACCCACTTACTGAATCCCCAAGTCATCTTGGAGCCAGAGAGTAACAGTTAATAAAGTGCCTGCCAAGTTCCAGGTGTTTTTAGCTGACCTGTATTTCGACTTGTTACATGATTTGCCGTGTAAGAAAAACCCAGGGGTAACACTCCTAATGCTGAGCACACCGAGCTGGCACCGGAGAATAACACCAAACTGTGGTCCTGCCCCTGATCCACAGCTGTAAAAACTCAAAGAACAGGGGGAGGGGAGAAAGGAAAAGAGAGAGAAAGTGAGGGAACGAGGGAAGGAAGGAGGGAGGGAAGGAAGGAAGGAGGGAGGGAAGGAGTGAGGGAAGGAAGGAAGGAAGGAAGGAGGGAGGGAAGGAGGGAGGGAGGAAGGAAGGGTAATTAAGGAGAAATATTACGAGAGGAAGGGAGAAAGGGAGGATTCAACCTTCTCAGCAATACATTCATTGCATTTTTCAGTTCCTCAGAGCAAGGTCACTTTGGGCAGGGACTGAGTTTTGCCCTTGTCTTGGTATGTGTAGCAGGGGAGACACTGAACTAATTCCCCTTAGGGAACAAGTGACACACAGAATCACAGAATGTTTGAGGTTGGAAGGGACCTCTCAATGTCACCTGGTTCAACCCGTTTGAGCACAGTCACCTACAGCCAATTGTCCAGGATGATGTCAGATGTTTTTAAATGTCTCCAAGAACTGAGATTTCACAAACTCTCAGGGCAACTTATGCCAGTGTTCAGACACCCTCACAATAAAAGTGTTTCCTGAAGTTCAAAAGGATAATCTCGTGTTTTGATTAATGCCTGTTGCCTCTTGGCCTGGCACTCAAAAGAACCTGGTTCTGTCCTCTTCTCACTCTCCCTTCAGGTATTTATAAACATTAATAAAATCTCTCTGAGCCTGCCCTTCTCCAGGCTGAACAGTCCCGGATCTCAGCCTTTTGTCATGGGACAGATGTTCCAGGCTCTTCATCATCTTCAAGGTCCTTGATGGACTCTCTCCAGTGTTCTGCTGCGGAGCTCAGAACTGGACACAGTACTCCAGATGTGACTCCCTGGTGCTGAGTGGAGATCACACCTCCAAATTCATCACAGAATCCTGTAATGTTTTGGGTTGAAAGAGACTTTAAAAAACATCTAATTAGAAACACCCTGCCATGGGCAGGGACACTTTCCACTAGACCAGGTTGCTCCAAGCCCTGGCCTTGGACACTTCCAGGGATGGGGCAGCCACAGCTTCTCTGGGCAACCTGTGCCAGGGCCTGCCCACCCTCATGGGGAAGAATTTCTTTCTAATGTTCCATCTAACCCTGCCCTCTTTCAGTTTGAAGCCATTCTCCTTTGTCCTGTTGCTCCATGCCCTTGTTCAAAGTCCCTCTCCACCTCTCTTGAAAGACCCTTTAGGCACTGGAAGGAGTTATGTGGTATTCCCAGAGCCTTCTCTTCTCCAGGCCGAACAATCACAGCTCAGACTGTCTTCATAGTATAGTTTTTGAATTTCTTTAAATATTTTGCCCAAGCTGGAATCTGATGGTGGTGTCATAGCCAGCTTCTTCTTCTTGGTGCAGCGGGGAGAGCCCTTCAAGCTTTGCATTTGCAGTGACACAATTGCTACTGCTGCTACCTGGCATTTCCATGCTTCCAGGCTCAGCTGAACTGACAGTGTTGGAAAGACAGTGTAAAAGAGAAAGAAGAAAGTTGACAGCTCCTTAAAAGCCTCATACATATAGGACAGTGTTTGACATAAGGCTGTTCCAAAATCAGTCACTTGGACTTGATTTGCAAGGCTTGCAAAAAGAAAAACTGCTTGTTGCCTGGATTTTGCTGGGAAAGGTGATTTGATCTGGTACCTTTGGGTTTAACATCCTTGGCAGATGTCATCAGTAAAAATCAGCTTCAGATGAGAGGAATTAGACCTGAAGAACAGAGACATGTCTAAGATGATCTGGCTGCAGTATTTTCAGCTGCAAATACACAGACACAGACACAGACACTGACGGATGGAAAAAAGCACTTTCTGGGACTGAACGGAAGAAGACCACCAGTCACAAATGTCCCAGTGTCCTTCCTTTCTATAGTCCCTTAAAAATATTTTTTAAAAAAAGGAAAGAAAGTATAATTTTGTTATTTATCCAAAGGTTCTTTTTTGCCTGTTCTGGTTCTTTAAATGGCACCATTTAAGTATCCAGGGATTTGAATCCTTCCTTCTCAGCACCACTTTCTGCTCTGTGGCTGAGCACAGGCTGTGACACCATCGAACCACCTGAGCATGAAGACTTATTTCACAACAAGTTAAGTGTCTACAACATCCAAAAAATCATCCTCTGTAACTTTCAGCCCTCCTCTGAAAGTCCAGTTGGGATGAGACACTAAAGGAGAAACCACAAGTCTGGTGAATCCTGCACAGAAATGACCCATCACACCATGATCAGAATTTGAGGTACCAGCTCTCTGCAGTGCAGTTGGTGCATATTCTGAATGCTGATGCCCCTCAAAGATTGTGTTTTACTGATAAGGGAGGTGGCATCCTCTTCCTGATCTGTGCAGAAGAGTAGCCAGTTGTAGCTACTACATAACACAAGTGATGCTACAGGATCACTGAATCATTTGAGTTATAAAGACCTCTAAGATCCTTGAGTCCAAGCCAGCACTGCCAAGCCCACCACTAAACCACATCCACAAGCACCACATTTACATGTCTTAAATACCTCGAGGGATGATGACTCCACCACTTCCCTGGGCAGCCTGTTCCAGTGATTGACAACCTTTTTGGTGAATAATTCTTTTCCTAATATCCAATGTAAACCACCCCTGGTGCAACTTGAGGCTGTTTCACCTCATTTTATCACTTGTGAGAGGTTCTCTCTAGAAAAGTAGATGCTCTTTGTTGAACATGTTGTTGCCCTGATATAAACCAAGACTTCTCCCAGATTGCAGAGGCAACCTTTTAGGGATGCCTCCCCCTAGGAAGATTGCAACTTTTCAAGTTATTTTTTCAGTCTTCCACTCTGTAGACTACAGAGATGTCTAAGCCAGTTATAGACCCAAGAAACTTTCTAGCAATTAACATGACATACCTAGAGTTGGAGTTTTGCAGGGGTTTGAGAAACCCTTTTGGTAGCTGTTTGCCAAAGCAACTCTGCAAGACTGTGAGCTCCAGGGCAGCTTTGGGATTAGTCCAGATGTGATGAATAGAGAGACCAAAATGAGCTGAGGGTTGTCAATACCAGAACAACAAAAGATGATTAAAACATTTGAGTAGGGAACCCTCAGAAAGGGTGCACTTTCAACTAGGAGATAAGACAGCAGAAGGCAGGCAGGATAATTTCGTACTCTTGATGCACTGGAACTGGCCCTGAAAAGCTGTGGCTGTCCCATCCCTGGAAGTGTTCAAGGCCAGGTTAGATGGGGTTTGGAGCAACCTTGGATAGTAGAAGGTGTCCCTGCCCATGGCAGGGGGATTGAAACAAGATGATCTTGAAGATCCCTTCCAACCTGAACCAGTGTATTATTCTATGATAAAAGACATGATAATGTTGACCTGCATCAATTCCTCTGGTCAGGTAATGAGAATGGAAACAGATGATCAGAATACAGCAGGGAAAGCATTAAACCAAGAGTGACTACATGGAAAATTCATAAATAATGGAGGAAATTTCATAAATAATCAGTGCCAAGTAAGGCAGAGCTGTTTACTGGCCCCACAGGAGGAGAGAGAGACAGCCCTGGGTTTGCCCAGGAGGAGGGTGTTGGTCTCCTTGGGCTGTGATGGAAGCACACAGATCTATGTGGATCACCCCTGTGTCAGCAAGAAGCAACAGGCTCCCTCTGCAAAACTCATCTCCCTTCAGGGTCTCTTCCTGAGGGCGGATGAGATCACCCCCTCATTTCTCAGAGTAGCAACTGCTGATTCAAAATTCAAATATTTCGAAGTCTCCCATCCCCTGCCTGTCAGTGTACAAACATGCCAGCCCTCAGCAGTGCTAAGCAGCAGTAAATCATCTGTGTGGGTGAAGGCTGGGAGGGAAAACCAAACCTTGTGGGGCAGAAGCAGATGGGCAATGAGGGGAAATTAAAAATACTCCCTGTCTTGCTGATGCCTTCACTGTCGTGCAGGGACCTCTCTCCCCTCAGGGCTTCAGCCTCCCCACCTGGGAAATACTGAGGCAAATAATTCACTTGTGTATCTTGCCCTGCTAAATAAGCACTTCCAAAACCACACAGGTCTTGCTACATCGATGTCAGGAGCCTGAAAGATCTGGGACCTTCAGGCAACTGTCTTCCTCATAGTTCTGGAGCAATTAAAGTGCACATTTAATTGCTTTGATATATATTTGTTTTAGATGAATGCAGGTCCCAGCTAATCTAATTGGCTTATTCGCTCCAACATCACTAACAATGGGCCTTAAACTGTACATAAATGCCCATTAAATTATGAGCTATCAGAGAGCTCTGCAATTGGTTTTGGAATGTCAAGCAAAATGAGGGCTCGGAGAGGCAATTATTATTTTTTATTTTTTCTATTTATTTTTTATTTTTAAGCAGCCTTATTATCTCTACAAGAGCCTTGCTTGGGGGACAAGCGTTCCTGTTGGAAAATCAATAGCAGAGCTGCTGTGATAGCAGCAGGAACCTGTCGAGTTTCAATTAGTGCTTGGGAGAGGTTGATCCCCTTCCCCGGGCCTGTCACTTGCTAACACGAGTGAAATTTTTGTGCTTATTTATTGTTTGGAGAAATTTGAACTCTTGTCAGTAAAAACTTGAGGCAGGATGATGGCAGGATGATTTGCAGGCAACCCCAGCAATTTTGTCCCTGTTTTCTTGGACTCCTGAAGATGCCTAAGATGGTGAAAGATTTTTCAAGTGTTTTGTGGGAAAGGCATCAGTAAGGAGAAGAGGGTTGTGGTTTGCTGCTCTCACAATTTGAGCTGGTTCCCTACTGCATCTTCACAGAAGACTGGATGATTTTTGAGTTTGTGCTTAGACTTTTAAATTATTTATACAGCACCTAAAACAGAGAGGGCTTGATATGTGCTGAAAAACTGGTTTCTACAGTCAAAACACAAAGCATCCTGAGATGTCTTTGGTCTTGGTCAGCTTTTAGTTGGCCAGTTTCACCTAACGTGCCTTCCTGGGCTCAGCTGAAGCTGGAAAGGTCTAGCAGGAAGGTCAGAGTGGGAAACCACTCTTAGATAAGCCCACACAGCAAACAGCAAATAAGGAAGGGAGATAACATCCCTCAGGAGGACACAAGGTCAGCCAGGTGTATCAGACACCATTTTGTAGGGTATCAGTATGAATTGTTTTTCTTTTCTTAGATCCTTGACAAGCTCTGCCAGTTTTCCAAGGCTGACTGCTCTTAAGGGAGCCAGATTATCTCTTGTTCTTCATCTCCTCTCACAGGTTGACCCCTGTGTACCCTTTGTCCTAAATCTCCACAGGTGAAACCCTCGACTGATCAATCGACTTTACAGCTGTTCTTTTTCCACAGTTTTATACTCAGGTTTCTTTTTTTGTTTCCTTCATAAAGACCTAGAAAGGGTATTAGAAGAGACGGGTTCTGTCCGTGCTGTGTGAGAAGGTGAGCTTTGCCTTCAAGTCAAGATTGCTCCTGTCAGATATGATCAGGTGCCCTACTGTGCTGTGGACAATGTCCCCAGTTGTGCCTGTGGCCAACTCCACTGACTCACTTTGCAAAATTCATGGAAAGACAGGGAAGTACTCAAATTATGGAAACATTGTTCATATGTCCTTTACTCAGTAGAAAATAGGAGGAATTTGGACTTGTGACAGAAGCAAACCTTTGTTTTAAACAGCAAAATGATACCCAGGGAGGAGAAGATCCACTGCAGGAGATGCTGCTTGATCAGGTGTCTTTTCTTGGCACTCGCAGGAAGAAATGAGCCCAAAGGGAGGGGACAGGATCCATCTCACCTACCTGACGTGACTCTGGCTACAGGCAGAGGCTTGGTCTCAGCTGTTTTGGGATCAAGAGGGAGATCAGCTCTTCTTGGTGGTGATTCAAGTCAGACCATCAGGGTAGGAGGAACAGTCACCCTCTAACAGGGATCAACTTCATCTCTTCTCAGCATGGAGGAGAAAAGGCTCTGAGAACACCTCACTGTGACCTTCCAGTACATAAAGGGTGCTTATAAAATAGAGAGAGCGTGAGGTTTTAAACAAAGTTATAGGAGAAGAAAAAGTGGTTTTAAACTAAAGGAGAAGAGTTTTAGATCTTATGTTAGAAATAAATCCTTGACCATGAGTGTGGGGAGGCCCTGGCACAGGTTGCCCAGAGAAGCTGTGACTGCCCCATCCCTGGAAGTGT
>JAWWMO010000083.1:149256890-149340549 GCA_035047845.1 Dendrocincla fuliginosa
AAATTATCCTAAAAAAAAAAAATGTAAAAAAAAAAAAAACAAAAAAAACCCAAATAAAAAATCCTAAACAAAACAAACAAAAAAAAAAACACGGAAAAAAAAAACAAACCCCCAAACCAACCAAACAAAAAAACTCAACCCAACCCAAACCAACCAACTAAACAAACAAAAAACGCGCCAAAAATATCACACCACAAACACAAAGGTTAGGAGGCTGAGTTTGGGTGAATGGTTTATTTAAGCTTAATTTTTTTTTCCCTTACTCAGGATTGATCCCACCTTCTACTGAAGGGCTTCGAAAGTAGGTTCAATAAGCTCTGCA
The DNA here is from genome assembly GCA_035047845.1 of Dendrocincla fuliginosa. Taxonomy (NCBI): domain Eukaryota; kingdom Metazoa; phylum Chordata; class Aves; order Passeriformes; family Dendrocolaptidae; genus Dendrocincla; species Dendrocincla fuliginosa. The sequence goes on from JAWWMO010000083.1 coordinate 149,257,213, forward strand.
TTATGGCATAAACCTTGTTTTACAGGTGCTTGTGTCAGACGATCTACGCAATTACAGGATCAGCTTTTGATTTCAGGATGTTTGGGTCAAATGCAGTTCTTGGAAGACCACAGGTTTTCGTTCATGTGAACAGCAAAGGAACACATCCTGAAAAGTGCTGAGCATTCACCAACTCCATTGGTATCTGTGGGAGCCTGGAAGCATTTGTTCTTCCAAGAATTAGAGTTGAGAGATGGTGTGAAATGTTTAAATCTGAAAAAAAATGAGGTTATAAACCACTAATGGGTGACATTTTGAAGTTTTGCTCTTATTTTTTTTTTTTTTGCCTCTGTCTTCAGTGAGAAGTTGACTTGGATCCTTGTATGTAAATAAATCATCCAAAGAAGTGCAGCCTCTCAGTGTCAGGAACATGGGGCAAGAAGATGACCGTGGTGGGGGAGTGACCTTGCCTGCATGGCAGGTGCCCATCAAAGACATTTTTTCACTCCCCTCAGCTGGACAGGAGAGAGAAAATATAAGGAAATGCTCATGGGTCGAGATAAGGGCAGGGAGAGATCCCTCACCAGTCACTGTCACAGGCAAAACACACTCAACTCCGGGAAATTAATGTATGTTATTACCAATTAAGTTGGAGTAAGGTAATGAGAAACAAATACAAATCTTCTTAAAGGACCTTCCTCTCAGCCCTCCCTTCCTCCCAGGCTCGTCTTTGCTCCTGATTTTCTCTGCTCCACCAACAGCATCCCTGGATTGCAGGGGCACAGGTGCCTCACCACACTCCTGCTCCTCCTGCACCTCCATCTTCACTGCCCTGGGTGTTTGCAGGGCTGTTTCTCTTCCATATTTTCACTCCTGGTTTAGATTGTGGTTATACACATCTTTCGCTGCCCCCTCCATCCCTTTTTACATCTTAAATCCCAGAAGTGCTGCCACTGATGCTGATGGCCTTGGCCAGTGTCAGCTCATTGAAATTAGACTTCAGTGTATGAAAAATAAGTGCTTTACCATAAGAAGGAGAAAAGAAGGGAAAAAAAGTCCCAAACATTGCTACTAAATATTATTTTGAATATTTAAAGCTAATAAATAAATTTATATTAATGCAATAACAAAGGAGAAATATATATTGAAGTCAAAGTATTTTTACCAGCCACCATTAGATTTATATTTACATGTTCAACTGCTGGTTTGTGAAAGTGAGCCCAGAATTCTGAACTTATTTCAGGCTTTTGTGACAGTCATTTGAAGTGTCTTCAACATTTTTTTCCAGTATGGAAAATTGTTTTCTTGTTCAACTCTCCAGGTATCATCCCTGTGAAAGGGGATAGTCAATCCTATACAGCACAGAGGGATTTTGCATTTCAAGCTCTGTCTGGCAGTGCTCAGGCAAGGAGGCTTTTCTTGCTTTCCCCATTGATTTAGGAGTTCTCATTCTGAGTGCGTTGTAACTACAAGGAAATGAAATTCTCTCGCTTTCTGCTAAAATAAGAAGATTTACTCAGGGAAACAACTCTGTAAATACCACGTACTGCCATCTATGGCTCTGCTTGGGAAGCACATTGGCAGGGAGAGCCCTGCAAATGAATCCGCTTTTACATCAACAAAGAAACCTTTTGTTCTAACTGAGGCTTTAAACAAGTGGCTCGAAGCTTCCAACAGCTGTTGTGGGAAAATAAAATTCCCAGGGGAGGGGAATCTCAATCCATCCCACTGCTCCCAGTTTGGTGCCAGGTCAGCAATAGATGCTTAGAGCATGGAGAGGGATTGCAGGTCAGCAGGAAAACACCTGAGGAGCAGCACGAAGGAATTCCAGCCACTCCAGACAGGAAATTGGCTTCATCAGGGATCCAGTTTAAATGCCTCTAATTCAAAACCTGCAGCATGAGGAATAAACAAGAGGAGTTAGGGACGTGAAGATGCCTGCAGGGCTGTGATCTTCTTGGCATCATGGAGATGTGGTGGTATGGTTCCTATGACTGGATGGGGATGACTCCTATAACCGGAGTTGGAATGGAAGGATACAGGCTCTTTAGGAAAGACAGACAGAGGAGATGAAGAGGGGGTGTCACTCTCTATTTAAGTGACCAGCTGGAGCTCATGGAGCTTCTTATGGGGATGGAAAAGGAGCTGAAGGAGAGTTTATGGGTCAGGATTAAGGGAGGGCGGGGACAGGTGAGAATAGAGTGGGGCTCTGCTACAGGTCACCCAACCAGGAGGATGGATGGGGCTTTGAAAAACCTGAGCTAGTGGAAGGTGCCCCTGCCTGTGGCAGGGGGATTGGAATGAGATTATCTAGAAGGTCCCTTCCAATCCAAACCATTCTGTGACTCTCTGCAATGATGCTGTAATCATTATTACCATTGTTATGTTTATAAGGTGTTCAGCATTTTCCCTCTTGTGGATAGTTTCTGGACAAGGATAAGGAAGAGCTGAGTACTTGTTAGAGAAATTCCCTTTCTGTGACCATTCGGGATTCTCCAGTTTTGTCTTCGCTGGCAATAGTGTCACTCTGGGCCAAAAGTGCACTTTGCTTTTACCTTCACAGTCTCGGTTCTCAGCCTTTGGTTCCTGGATCTTCCCCAGTCTTTGGCCTTGTCACAGGAGGAGGGATCCCTTTCCCTCCCTCATCTGTCATGAAGTGATGTGTAAAGCTTCTGTGATCCCCACAGGAGGGTGTGGGTCAGGGGAATGGACAACTGGACGAGGTGTGGGGAGGAAGAGAAAGGAGGCTGGACCCGCTGTGACTGTAGGTGGCAATTGTGGAGTGGGAAAGCAGCTGGAGGACTTCACCATCATCTCCCCAACCCTTTCCTTCCTAGGCAGGGAGTGGGGAAAGAGGGAATTTCAGGATCAGTTCAAAGCTCTGGAAAAAGAGAGAAGCTGTGAATATCTAGGCTTGGGGCTCCATCACTCCTTCCTGCTGCCAGAGCCAGCATTGCTAATGTTTTCAGAGGTGGGTTCTACCCTCTCCTCTTGATGATCCAAGAGCTTTGGGACTCTGGTGAGTGGCTTCCTCACCAACAGTGCAGTCACTCATCCTAACTCCTTCCCTTAATAAATGCAACCCATGTGAGGAGGAGCAGAAGTTTCCCCCCTTGCCTTTAGGAGAGGCTGTGGTTGCTGGGTCTGACACGTGATGATGTGAGCATTAACACTCCTGAGCAGCTCCTGCCAGCAGAAACCACAGCAGGTAACAGGAATGAAAAGTCTTTAAAAATATGTATAAAAATTGATGGCAACAAAAACAAAAGGAAGGTGGAAAGGACAAGCCAGCAGTCATGTGAGAGGGAGGCGTGGGAAAATCCTTTTCAAGTCCTGTGTAAAGCTGAGTTATTCCATGTCCCTCTTCAGCCGAAGGATGTGACTGGCTGGAAATTTGAAATGCTCAAGCAGATCTTTAACCAGACACAATGCAAGGTGCTAGAGATGTAAACACAGTGGTATCTGTTGCTGGAGGGGAACTAAACTGATTACTTACAAGCTGTCCTCCTTTGCAGTTATCCTCTTCAAACTGATCCTCTGGGAACCCCAGTCATTGCTTTTTTCTTTTTTTTTTTTCCTTGCCATCCTCATTTAGACCTCCAGTAGCTGGGGCTGCCACTGGAAGGAGGAGACTCTTCCAACAAACTGAACTCAGTTTCTCTGCATTGGAATTGTGCTTCCAGCAGATTTTAGGGGCAAATATATTATTGCAACAGCACCACAATCCTACCTTTGCAAGGTGGGAGGTGGGAGGACAGAGTTAACAAACCTAAACCAGCTATGAACAGTTACCAGCCCAAACAGCCTATTTCCATCTGTATTAGGTGCTTCAAAAGAAGGTGGAAAAATTGGGCTGATAGAAAATGTTCCTCTCTCTCTTTCATGTCTCCCTCATGTACTTTGTAGTCTGAGACCCACTTAGACCCCCGAAGTGTGCAGCTTAATCCTTCTCTCAAAATCTCCTTGCAGATTCCCAAGGGTGCTGCATTTAACCACAGACATCCCCAGCTCTTTTTTGCCTCTTGACCAGTTTTGTCTCTGACAATAAGAGGCATTTTCTGTGCAATATGTGTGTTCTAAATTCCAAGTATGTGTAAAGGTAAATGGTTTATTTATCTCTTGAGTTTTTGGGGGTTGACAGAAGGACGTGGTAAATTACAGCTGGATCCAACTCAAGCCTTTCCATTTCCACAATCCAGACAGAAAACAGATCATGGACAAGGACCACAGAGCAGAGAAGAGAATGATAGTTGTCTCTTGGTTGTATTTTTGGACAGAAAAATCAGTGTTTCTCATAAAACCCACCAAGCCCTTCCCTAGGTGTTGTTATGGGTGGGTTGGCCTTAGAACCCCACCACGATGGTCTGGGGATGGTGTGTCCCAGAAGTTGTGTGGCCTTACAATTCCTGGTTTTTGCTATTCTTGCCTACTTCTCTTTCCTCTGGAAATGACAATGGAAGGTCCTGATGGTGCCCATGTCTGCCCTGAGTAACTTCAGGAGACCTCACACCATGTTGTGATGGGACAATAGTTGCCAATTTGAGCTGAGCTGAGGCCTTTTGGTTATTTCTGCACACTGCAAAACAGGGCAGGGATCTCTGTTGCAAGTCTTTCTGTGTCACAAATAAATAATGCTCCCCCAGGGCTGGGCAGTGGGGTCCCAGAAAGGCCCCTCCATGGGGAGCAGAGGGGACAACCACCAAAACGAAGGTGTCTTTACGTTTATTGTGTTAAGAATTTAGACCATTCTCCCTGTAGATTACATGCTTTGTAGATTACAAGCTTTGGTTGTGTTGGCAGGATGAAAGGAAGGATATATGTTTCCCCAAATGCAGACTTCTAGGAGATCTGATGTTTTGAGATCATCCCTTGCTCTGTAAACAGACTCCTTTGCTCTCCAAAGTATCCTGCAGGAGTTAATTTCCCACGTGCCTGTGCGTTACAATAAATTTATTTCCTCTTCATCACTTTGCAGATGTGCAAAACCAAAGAGAACAGGTGAATTACTGCATTTTGTTACCTCAGCCAATTGCAGACCCCAAATCCTCACATGTTCTGTTCAGCATTTCAGCTCCCCCCCAGTTCTCCCCAGAGGGCACACAGTGAGAAATGGGGAGATCAGACCTCTCTTCTCTATGTTTTTAAGGTGTGAGTCATGTTCACCCTCCTGTTAAATGAGGGTCTGGGGATTCACAGACCTCTCTACTTAAGACTGAAAAAAAATGGGCTGCAGTGACATTTTTGGACAACATTCTCAGGCGCATGATGGGATTCTTGGGGTTGTCTTGTGCAGGGCCAAGAGCTGGAGTTGATGATCCTTGTGGGTCCATTCCAGCTCAGGATATTCTGTGATTCAATGATTCATTGCATTAAGTCCAGTTCCTCATTCCCATAAAGATGAGTTTTGCATCACTCCCCATTGCATCGATGGGGAATGAAAATGGGGTTTAGTTTTGTCAGTGATACTTTCTGGTACTTCTTCCTTGTGCTGAGCTTCTTTGCCCTACAACACAGGAGGGATGCCCGTCTGCACCTTGCTCTGCCTGGCTTCCCCAACCACAGGGTAGGGAAGATGAGTGTCCCCCACTTCCCCCACCATCCCCAAAGCAAGGCAGAGCTGCCCCACGGGGCTCGCAGCAACAGGACACACCGATTGTGCTCTTTTTGCCAAGCACCCTGTGGTTCCTTCCAAAGCTTTCCCCTCTCCTGTTTGCACCTTCGAAAGCTGAAGAGAGAGAAGCTGGATAAACAGAGGAAAAAAAATCCCTGGGGGACTCGGAGAAGCAGGGAAACCTTCTTGAAGGAAAACAAACTCCCGAAAGGCTGGAGAGAGAAAGGGAGAGATTTCCATTCGGAGCATGCACGGCGCTAATCCAGCATAGCCGCCTGTCGGCTAAAAACACGCATTTCAGGCCCCAGCTGCCCCTTTGCTCCAGTCCCTGCTTAACTGGAGATGTCACAGATGCCTTTGGCCAGCGATGCTGCAGTGCTGGCTGGGCATGAGGAGAGGCTGCTTCGCTGCGCTCCACCACAGCCAGGGCTTGCTGCTCAGCTTCTCTAAATGAAGAATTTTCTCTCTTTTCTCCTTCCCCGTGAAGTTTTTTAGGGATACGAGAGGTTTGAAGGTGTGGAAATGGGGGTAAAAGGGCTGGATGAAGTGAAGGGAAGGGAGGAAAGGGAAAGAAGGCCAAGGGAAGGGGGTGGAGGTGCCATGGAGAGTCCCTGGGGGGAGAAATGGGGTGGTCCTCACCCTCCCTGAGGCAGAGGGATGAAGGGTGATGGCAGATGGGATCTTTACCTCTGCTTCTCGGGCAGGTCTGTGCCCCTCCACTGCTGGGGGGGCAGCAGTGCTGGGCAGGCATGAAGGCGATTTTGTCAGGAAAAGGGGCTGGTTTCTTCCTTTTGGAGTAGAAAAGGTTAAAGACAAGGGGCAGGTTCTGAAGTCTGACAAGACTCTGAAGACCCCCAGCTCTCCCCACCTTCTCCAGCCTTATCCTTCTCCCCTCCATCCTCTTCCCAGACCCCCTTTATCTACTCGGCAGGCTCCTCATTCCCCGGGGACCTTCCTGGGCTGTAAAGCCGGAGGCAGCACCTTTAGTCCAAAGCTGCTGGGATGCAGCCTGTGCCTTTCACCCCAGCCCATCTCCTCCTCCTCCATCTGCTCAAACTTTCCCTTCCCCTCCATCCTCCTGCTACCCTGGGGTGTTACAGGGATGTGACATTCCCTCCCGCCCTTCCTTCACCACCCCCCCCCCCCCCCAAATTTCGGGTTAATGGAGCAGGGAGTTGGGAAAGATGCTAGGAAAGAGGTAAAATTAAACAATTAGGAAAGGGTTAATGGCTGTTCCTGTCTCCTGCCCTGATGCAAAGGCACGGCCAAACCGGGGTGCTGGGGGAGGTTGCCCCCCTTACCGCCCTCCCCTTCCCCCCGGGCTGAAGGGTTGGGGGAGTCACTACCCCGGAGGTCCTCGCCGCCCTGTCCAGTCTCACATCCCCGTCCCCAGGCTGTGAGCTCCGGGGAGGCTCCGGGGGAGTGGTGGGAGAGCCCCTCAGCCCCCCTGTCCCTCCCGGTACCCAGGCAGCGCCGAGCCGCATCTCTGCGCATCCCTCTGCGGGCGAGCGGCACCTCTCCGCGCTGAACCTCCGCAGGTTTCTTGGGGAGCGGGGAGGGGAACAGAACACTCGGCATCCTCACCACCACCTTCCTGGCTCCCTCTTCACCTCCTGGCTCCCTGCTTAGGGCTCTGCTGTCCCGGGGAGGCTGCGCTGCCCAGCCTTCAGCGCGCTCCGGCTTTCGTTGGGCTCCTCCGCTCCATCCATCCATCCATCCATCCATCCATCCATCCATCCATCCATCCATCCATCCATCCTCTCCTGTAGGCTAGCGGAGCATGCCCGATGCGATACCGTGTCAGTTCGGGTCCTTGCCTATAGCTGCCTGTTTTACAAAGCTCCGATCCGTGCGTGTGCGTGTGTATGTGTGTGTGCATTTCATCCCTCCCTCCTATCCCTCCCTCCCTCCCTCCCTCTCTCTCTCTCTCTCTCACTCTAATGTGTGATCTGGAAAGCTTATAAAAGCCTGATGTAATCCTTAATGCAGCCCCTGGCTACAAAGACTGGATCTAGTTTCACAGAGAGAGATTCAGAAGCAGAATTTGAAAAAAAGAGAAAAAAAAAGAAAAAGAAAAAAAAAGTGGGGGGAGAAGAGAGAGAAAGAAGGAAAAGCAGACGAGTGGATTTTAAACAAACATATCTTTCTGAAGAAGACCATTCTCGCTCCTCGCTGCTGGGAAAGCTACTCTGAACCCTGCTGTATATTTTTTTTTTTCAAAGGAGAAGACTTGATTGTCTGCTTGGATCTAATGATTTACTGGCTTTTAACTGCGTTTTTTCTCTCTCCTAAGGATTCCTCAAAACCCGGCTTAATTATTTTCAGCTTTTCTCTTCTACCTGCCTGTCTGCAGAGACACCAAAGGTTCCCCCTTCCTTTCCCTCCCCACCCCCATTTCTTTTAGGATTTTTTCCCCTTTCCCCTTTAATATATACATATATATATATATAAATGTGTATGTATATATATATGTAGAGTCGAGAGTGGAGGAAGCAGAGGGAGAGAGGGTTCTGCCATCCTTTGGACTTCAAGCGCTGCCCAATGTTGGGCTGGTTACCCCTGGATATGTTGCTGGTTTCCATTTGGAATTTGACAAAGGGAAGAAGAAGGATATAAAACCTGGGGAGCTCAGCAAGGTAAGGGGCTCCCGGCCACCCTTCCTTCTTCCACAGAGGGGAGGGAGAGGGGGAACACGACTGCTCCGGGCTGCGCTTTGCCTGGAGCGCAGAGGGGTCTATCTCCATCCCCAGGGGAGGCAGGGATGGGGGCACCGCTAGGCACCCACTCCTCTGCTTTTGCCCCTGGAAACGGCACCCGGACGATGTTTTCATCCTCTCTTCTCTGCAATTCGGACCGATAGGGCGTAATCATTCCCTGACATGGGAAGTTTTAACTTTTGTGCATGCGGGTCCTGTGGGCAAACGTCAAGCGGTGGTGGAAAATATTGATGCCTGCAGGATGCGGAGGGCGAAATGCAGTCGTGTCCTGGGGAAAGCAGCTGGGGACTGGATGTTTTTTTGGGGGAGAGAAGGCAGCCAGGAGAGGGAAGAGAAGCGGGGGATCGCGACAGGAGTGCTGCAGAGCCAGCCGGGGCTGAACTGCGAAGTGCTCTGAAGCCGCGGTGCCTTCGCAGGCAGCCCTGGGGTCCGGGACTCCTCAGCCTGCAATGTTGGCAAACAAAGTCTCGGAAGGACAGGCAGCTGCCTGCCCCTGGCAGGAATCTGCCCTTATCCCAGCTCCTTGCCTTCCCCCTTTTCCTTGGAGAGCTCTGAGGCGTGTGTGGGGGTCCTTGCTCGCTTTGCCGCTGGTGTGGCTCCTACCAGAGCTGGAGGCAACGGATGGGGAGGCGATGAGCTCCTAATGTGCACCCCCCCCCCGGCCCCGATGCCATTTATCAGCACTTTGCTTCACAGTGGAGGAGAAAATTAGCCTTTAGCCTATGTAGAGCTCAGAGTATGGCACAGACACACAGGCACACACACGCTGCTCCTGGAGCTGTGCTCCTGGGGGATGCTGGCACCCAGGCATGGCTTAGCCTTTCTTTTTTTTTTTTTTTTTTTTTTTTCTTTTTTTTTGGGGGGGTGGGGATTGGAGGGAGAAGGAGTCTCCATCAGGATGCGTAATTACAAAGCATCTTGTTCTGAATCACCCTGTGTGGGAATGAATCGCAAAATTTGTCTCTCCCTCTTCCCCCACCACCCCCTTCCTTTTCACGGCCTGACATTCGCTGATGGAGGGTGGCTGTTGATGCATCTTCAGACTTTCACAGAGAGGTGTTTCAGCCATGACTCTGCCAAGGCTGGAAGGAAAAGAGGCAAAGCGGGATGGAGGGGATCACGTAGATGTTTCAAAGGGACTTTTCTGCCCGGTTGTGCCCCAGCCCTGGCTGAGAGCAGGCACTGCTCCCCGAGTCGACGGCACGGGTTTCAGATCAACTCTGCCAGGTACTGTCGGTTGTGACTCACACTCCTGTCCCTGATCCTGCCCTGGCCAAGGAAACAACCCCCGTGAATCAGTTGCACAGAAGGGAGGTGGTAGGGAAGGTAGCATCAAGGCAAGGTCAAAGGGATGGAGGGCAAAAAGACACCCCCTTCCATCCCTGACCACCACATTCCTTTTGAGCTGGGGCTTTCCAAGGCTCAGGCTCGATCCACCTCCAGCACCGGGTCTGGCGACCGCCAGGACCAGCTGACAACTGATGGCTGAGGGAGGAGGAAGAGGAGAGGAAGGAGGGGGCTGAGGAAGAACGAAGCTACTTTGACAGATGCCCAAAGCTGCCTGTGCGGCAGAGCGAAAATCGCAGCGCCTCGAAAGCCTCCCTGGGAGGGAGCCAGGGGCGGTCAGGGTGCAGGGGGCACCTCCCCAGCCCCGTTACCTGTTGATTAGCAATAGGTTTGCTCTCACCTGGCCGTGCAAAGCCTCAGGAAAGCCAGGAGGGACGAACCCCCGGCACCCCGCGGAGTTGCCTGGTGACCTCCGTGGCAGAGCAGGGAGGGCTGTGTGTTAATGATGATGACTCTGCTTTGGCTGGTGCTGAAATATCTGTATTATCTATTATCAGCTGGGAGACGAGGCTGGAGGCTTCGCAGAGCTGGGATCTCATCCAAAGTCCGGGCTGCTAAAGGAAACAAACAACTCCCTATGCATATTAAGTAGGTCCCTAATTAATTAATGACTGATTAACCTGGGTCCCACAGTCCTTGCTGTGCCCAAGACCTCACTGAGGAAGAGGAAGGAGATCTCAGGGAAGAGCCAGGGAGGTTTTTGCTCTGGGAGGGTGCTGAGGAATTGCACCAGCTCTCAGCCAAGCCACACTGCCAGGGGACAGGGTGGGCACGGGAACGAGCCAGGCAGGGGACAGGCGACAGGCAGAGGGCTGATCAGGCAGGACATCCTGTCTGATGGGTCTCAAAGGGACTGGGGAGCACGGGGCTGCTGGAGTAGAGGGAACCAGGGGACCTCCATGCTCTGTTCTGTGTGATGTAGAGGGGTCAGGGTGCAGCATCGCTTCTGCTGTGGAAGGGAAAGGGGAAGGGCAAGAAGAAACTGAATGGGATAAAGGCACAGGTAGGGCAGGAGCAGGACTCCCAACCCTTGGGGTGGTGTTGCAGAACCCTGGGTGAAAACATAGGGGCTTGCAGCCCCCCATAATTGACCAGCAAGGGTGAGCAGGCTTAGATACGGACTGGCTGCAAAGTGGAGGGGTTTTCCATTAATGAAGGTTCTGTACCCTTCTCCTCCTTACACGGGGGAAACTGAGGCACAGACCGTGTGCCAGAGCCCATTCTCAGGCTGAGAAACGTGTGTGTGGGGACAGCCCCGATCTCCAATCAAACCTCAAGGAGCAGCCAAAGGCAACCTCCACCCCCAACCCCACTGCTCTGCCACCCCCAGGGAGACCCGCATCACCCTCTGCCCCACAGGCCCTCAGAGGTGGTCTGGGACATCCACACCGCCCTTCCCTCCCTTGAAGCACCACACAGCCCCCTTTTCTAACCACCCTAAACTCAGGGACACCATCCACCCCCCCCGAATACACACACACAACACACACACACACGCTCCATCCTTCCCATAGCATCACCACCGTCCCCACTGGACACCCGGGGCGGGAGAGGCTGGGAAAGGGTGGGGGGCATCCCAACCTCGTGTCAGGATCCCGTCCACACCTCTCCCCTACCCAAGCTCTGTGCCAGGGGGGCTGTCGGGGGCTGTCGGGCCTTGCGGCGAGCGGCGGGGAGGTGGCGCTCGCAGCCCGGCTATCGCCGCTCGCCGCCCCCGGAGCTCTCGGATGCTGGGCACAGCCCGTGGAGCGCTGCTCCCCTCTCTCCCCCCGCCAAAAACAACCCCAAAACCCCACCTGCACGGCTGGGGCTCGCAACAAGCTCTGCTTCGCACCCCGCACCCGAAAATCGCCGCCCACGGGGTTTATTTCCCACTCTCCAGCATCACCTTCCCATGGTTTTTTTGCCCCCCCCATCCCGCATACCGTGTTTCTTACCATACTCCCCCCTACATATTTCATCCTTCCTCCTCTGCCTTCTCCCCAGTTTCAGCACCCGTGTGAAAACAGAGGCTCGTTGATGTACCACGGGCTCTCCATGGGAGTGCAAGTGGCGTGTGCAGCTCTGTTACCCTTACACCAAGAATTGGGGATAAGGGGCAGCTCCCAGCTCCAAGGGCTTGCTGGGGGTCTTCACACCATCCGTTTCTCCCCTAAAAGTGGGGGAAAGGAATTCCCGAGCACTCTGTTCCTGGGAGTCCACCCATAGTATCGTCCAGCAGGGATCATGCCCCATCAGTGCTACTGCGAAGGAAGGGATGATGGGGGGGATTCCCGCAGCGTCCGTGTGGCTACAGATGCCTTTTCTTTCCCCCTTTTTGGGCGGAGGGAGAGAGGAAGGCAGCGTGCTCACAGATTCAGATTCAGATTCACCTTCCCCCGGAGCTCAAGTGTAGCACGCAGGAAATCTCCTGTCATCGATACCTGTTGCAGGGTATCAGCTCGGCTCGTTAATTAGCTCCAGGAGAGCTGCGCTGGTAAACAAATGAGTCAAAGCTTTTCTCCGAGCCTGATCCCGGGCTTGCAGCACACCGCTTGCCACCTTTCTAGGATAGGTGCAAAGAGAGAGGAGTATTTTCTTCAAGATGGATGACAGGCTGTCTCTGGAACCAGCTCGCCTCCTCCCCTTGGAGAAAATTCACATCCCCAAGCGAGCCTTCAAAGAGAAGGGAGCTGGCACCTGGCCTGGAGGTTTGCAGAGGAGTCTTGGTGTCACAGCACACATCAGAACAGCTCGATGTGGCTGCAAAGTCCCCATCACATCCCAGTGTTCACCCTTCACAGGATGCTGCCGTGTTCTCATGGTTCTCTCCCCAAATTCCTTGAGCTCTCCGATTGTCTGAGGTTTGCAGAAGGTGAGAAGGTGAAAGAGGGCAGGAGGGTGATGCTTGTGCTTGGATGAAACTTGACCAAGGGTTAAATTGCTGGTGGGAGTTGATGTCCATCCATGTATTTGGGTGGGGTGGGGACTTGGGACCCTGAAGAATGGGAAGAAAGGGATTGGAGTGCAATTCTCTCAGCCAGAGTGGGGATAAGTGTCTTATTCTTTGCCCCTCAGTTGCTCTGAACCACATCTTCCAGGGAAAACAGTATTTCAGTGTTCTATCTGCACTGGAGAGGCAGGGGCTGCTTTTGATTTGAGACACACTCCTTTCATTTAGATTTAATATTAGGAAGAAATTCATCCTTGTGAGGGTGGTGAGGCACTGGCACAGGGTGCCCAGAGAAGCTGTGTCTGCCCCATCCCTGGAAGTGTTCAAGGTGGGATTGGATGGGGCTTGGAGCAACCTGATCTAGGGGAAGGTGTCCCTGCCCATGGTAGAGCATTGGAATGAGATCTTTAAGATCCCTTCCAACCCAAACGATTCTGTAATTTTGTTATTCATGATCCCTCAGATCCCAAATCCACAGGGGAAAAACCCTTTATGTCCCAAATCACTATGACAGGGAGCTGTGGCAACCCTCATTTCTCCAAATCAGGGCCACCACAGATGCTATTCTGGTTTTTAGCATCCAGTGTTGGAGGTTCCATGTGCCTTGGAACCCTTCTTAATGCTCCTGTTCTCAAAAAAGCGATTCTTCCACAACCCCATACCATTCCTGACCCAATATTGGTTGAGTTTTATTCAAACATAAGAAACCATCCATTAGAAGCCAAACTACTCTCTTGGAGAGCAATCTGGCAGGGCAGCCCATGGGGAAAGCATGATTCCCTCTCTCTTACATTCACTCCATGTGACATTTGTCTCTGTAATATGGTTTGCAGGATGCTGAGGCTACAAAACACAACAATAATAAGAAATAAAGGAAGGGAAAATGAGCAGTAAATGAAGTCCGTTCACAACATTCATTTGTCGTCATATCTTGGACTTAGAAATTCCTTGCAGTGTCTTTTGGAGCAAGGGGTTTGTATTAGTCTGATTATGCTGAGATAATCTGTCATGTTGCTCCAGGAAGCTCTGAGGGAAAAGGGAAGGGGAAAAAAAAAAAAGAAAAGGAAAGATAACATTTTAAATCAGAGGGCTGCTAGATTGGTGACTCTGTCTGGCAGACACACATCACTGCCCCCTTTATGAAAATTTAAATTGGTTACCTCTGTCAGAGAAAATGAGAGATTTGCTGATTTTAATTTGTTGGAGCAAATCACCCCCTACCAGTGTTATCAAAATTAAACCAGGGATGGTTTCCTACTTTCCTTCTCCTACCCTCTCTGCATTTTTTCTGAAATATCCCTTCATAAAACATTGATTAAGGAGTGACCAGCTGATGACAAATGAGCTGTTGAAGCAGCTCTGCCATGTTTGGTGTCCTGCCTTATCCCTGGGACAAGGAGGATCATGGAAAGCAAAGGGTATCTGGGGGAAGATACAGAGCCCTTGTAAGGAAATCTCGATTTTCTACCTGTTTGGAATAGTTGGGGCTAAAAACTGAAACAGGTGGGTGTAATCTTACATGGTGCAGTGTGTGCTGGCTGAAGAGCAGGCATGAAACCAGAGATATAAAATATACAGAAACCTCCTTCCAGTGAGCATCACCTTTTTAGGTTGGTGATTTACTCAGGTAGAGCTGCTTCTTTCTGACTGATTTGGCTTAAGAGAAGGACACAGGGAATCCTGCATATATTTGTGACACCATTTTGTGCATACCATATGCAGGTAACAGTATATATGATTGCCAGCTCTTTCTCTGAACATCTAGTTTTGGTCAGAGGCAGGTCTTGTGACACCTCATGCTGTGATTTCAGCACTCCCACCTGCACGCTCACCTTGTCAGCTGCCTGTTTTCAGGCTGGCTTTGCTACATGGAGGTGTTCCCTCAGGTTTTTGAGGTCAGCTGGCCTATAACGGAGTCCTTGCTGTTTGCAAAATGCCTCTTTTCTTTCTTTCCTCTGTCAGTTGTTAGGAATATCTCATTCCTGGAAGATGTAGTTATTCCATATTCCTTGAAAGTTAGCATAGCTCTCACTGTTTTTGGATAGGGGTCATGATATCCACTTTAGAACAGATTTGGAGCAGAAACTCTTTGTCCCATCTGTGCTCCTGTCTTTTTGGAGATGACCATTCAAGTCCACAGCTCCACAAACCTCTGGAAGTTTGGTCTACCCAACATTAAACTCCATGGTTTGATTTTAGAAGCTGCTGTGGTGCAATTCCCACTATGGACCAAGGACATCCTCAAAGGGCTGATCTCATCCACTGCCAAATCCCGTGGCTCTGGCCAGGGGATCAGATCACAGTTAATTAAGACATTGGTCTTTCTGCACTGTGTTTGTTCTCATTTGTGAAATGGGGATGCCTGGCTTCCTCCTCCCCAGGGGGGGCTCTGTGCCAGCCTTTCCACTGGATGTGGTCAAACAACATTTCCTTTGGAATTCTGAGATGAAGAACACCAGCCAAGCAACAGAAAATAATTATTCTTTTTGTGTCTTGACTCTGGATGCATGTCCACCCTTAAATGTTCCTCCTGAGTCATGGTTTCTTGTCCTTTCTCAGTCTTTTTTTTCTTGATGCCTTTCTACAACCATGGCTCTGGAAGTATGCAAATCTCCTGTACCTTTCTTGGATTCCCTCTGGATTAAAAAGATACTTTTCCAGGAGACCTTGTATAACACCGTAAAATGGCCTTTTGTATATAGTCCAGCACAAAATGATATGCAAATGGATTAAGCCTGGGGTAGGAGTTTGGTTTATAGTGGATGTTGTTGAGCAGCAGTCTAACAATGGTGATCTTCTGGAAACAAATATCTGCTGGTTCCTGCAAATGAAAGTCGATATACCTTCAGAAGGAAATCTGTCCCGTTGGGGTCTTTTGTATTGAAAGCCCTGTTGGTAGATTTATTCATTGTGCAGGTCCGTTCCCTTAACAAGTCAGTTATTCATTGGCCATTGCTTGAGGGTGTGTGGGATTTATGGTCATAGTCCTGTAATCAGATATTTTGTTAGAGAAGGCTTTGCCACCGTGGAAGGTTTGAATAAATCAGTATGCAGCAAAAATTGATCCTCTCACAATCTATTTCTGGACTCAGCTTCTGCTTCAAGAGTCTTTCCTCCCTTGTGGAACCATGCTATTAAAGCCTTGGCATGTTTGTTCTGTGGTTGGCTCTACCAAAGCTATGCATTAGTGCATGTGTACAGACAGACACACGCTTAGGTGTGTTTTCTGGGCCTGATTTTTGTTCTGAGATACTTGAGATACATGCTGCTACCATTTCTCAGCCAAAAAAAAAAAAAAAAAGAAAGTTTTTCTCAATCACCTGATTTAAGCATCTGCAGGTTGGAAAGAACTGCTTGAAAAGGCTTTAATCAACTGCCAGGGAAGAAAAGGAAATCAGATTCTGAGTAGCTGCACTGGTGCTTTAAGTACTAAAGAGCTTGCCCCTCTAATCTCCACTTCTCAGATGTTGTTCTACAATCTGATCAGCTCTATTGAGCTGAAACAAGGGTTAATTGCTAACAAAATGCTCCACACTTTTGTGCATACAAAAGAAGGGGCAAAGGGTGAACACCTCGCTTTTTGGAGCTTATTGCAATCTTGCAGGTGATGGTCAGGGAATTTGGTTCTTACACGTGCCCTGAGAATATCTCTGTATGAAGATAAAATTACAGCAGAGCCTCTGATTTTTACGGCAGAAATCAGGGGTGGGAGGAGAGGAAAATCTCTGTAACCTAGCAGCATGTACAGCTGCTGTCTCTTAGGTCATTGGTTGGTGATGTTAAATGTGTAAATGTCAATGAACCTCTTCCCTGAGCAGGGCTGAGCAGCCTTGGCACTTACACTTGGGATGGAGCTTGGCAGTGATATGGTTAGTCAGTGGTCAGACATGCTGCCTGCCTTGCAAGTGTTGCCTGAGGCACAGCATCTTTCTAGGGAAACTCTGATGGCTCCAGGGGTGGGTTTTGATTTAAGGAAAGTGCGTGACAAAGGACATTTGGTGCCTGCTCTTCTCTGGTGAGTGCAGCCAGCCCAAAGGAGTGTAAGGCTGTGATAAGGAGCATGTAGATTGTCTTCACAGAGCAAGCAAACGGGTGTTTGTGGGAGAAGCCATGTATGGGATGTATGCGGGAGAGGTCCCTGAGCTGCCCAAATCTCAGTAGAATCATAGAATGTCCTGAGTTGAAAGGGACCCAAAAAGAACCACAAGTCCGACTCCTGGCCCTACACAGGACACCCTAAGAATCCCATCATGTGCCTGAGAGGCTTGTCCAAACACTTCTTGAGCTCTGTCAGGCTTGGTACTGTGATCATTTCCCTGGGGAGCCTGTTCCCATGCCTGACCACCCTCTGGGTAAAGAACCTTTTCCTAATATCCAGCCTAAACCTTCTCTGACACCGCTACATGATATTCCCTCAGGTCCTATCACTAGACAGCACTGTCCTTCCAATCTCCCATTTTAGCATTTGCAGATCAGCCATGAGGGGAAATGAAGGAATAAGTAAATAGTGAATGTACATTTGCTGCATATCCTGAATACTTAAAAAAAAAAAATAACAGGAACAATGTTAAACACTGTCCGTCCTGTGGGACTTGCTCGTTCCTGCTAGCTTAGGGGTTTTAGATATGTTAACAGGGATAGCAGTGCTGTCAGGACTTCCAGATTCTCCAGATGGAGATGATGCTACTACCAGCAGGAGAGATGGTGACAGGCAGAAGAGCAGCAAGGCTGGGAGGGCAGGAGGGAAGCTGGGAGAGATCCCAGCAAAATGCTAGTTAGCTGGGGGATCCAGTTGAGTTGGATGAGTGGAAATGCCAGGAAGGCATCCTTTGCTGTGAGAGTTGTCACGCCTGAAGATGTACCCAAGGCACTCCTCAGGGGCTGGACAATTGCCTGTCTGTGGGAGGTGCCTGCAGGCATGGAAATGCCACTGGAAGGGGTATTCCCTCAGACAGAGTATCTTCAGTCCAGATATCCTCTTCCAAGATCAGGGAAAATGGTGAGGACAGCTGGAGGTGATTTCCAGAGTTCCCTCTCAACCTCAAGCACTTGTGATCTTGTGATAAGACTTTGATGCCCTCACTGGACACAGCTGCCCTCAGGAGGTGCCTGTATGTGGTGAGCAGGAGGCCTCCAGGGTATTTAAATGTGTCCTAGGGAAAGCACTGAAGGCTGTTTTGCAGGACAAACTCCAGGGTGGGACAGCATGACAGCACTCTTTGGGGTGTCCCACTCAGAAAGGAGGAATTCTGACTGGGATTGGGGTCTGGGGACTGAAATCTAAGGATGTGATGTGTTTTGAGTGAGAGAAAAGCCTCTTATTACTGCATGAGACAGCCTTACCACCCCTCAAGACGTAGAGATTGTCCTTTCCCTGGTTTGGGACAAAGCCCTGATTTGATGTCCTGTTGACGGGTCTAGTTTTCTAGACAAGGAACCTCTTGGTAAGTCCATCCCCCTTCCTCTCTCTGGGGTCTTACTCTGATTTTTGGGCTGGGCTGTGGCCAGTGGCAAAACTGCAACATCTTTGATCAGAAACATGCACACACCTCACCCCAAGATGTGATGCTGACATTTACTCCCATCACTGAAACATTTTGCTGTTCTTCAGTTCTCCTGGGAAAAGCCTTGGCTTGTTCTGTGATTGAGGGGAGTTTTCTGGGATGTGGAAAGGAGGAATCCTCCACCACAAGCTGCAACATCTCTCTTGTTCTGTGGTGCTGATGGCTGGTGGGTCCCCCCCTTGCTTGGTCTGCCTTTTGAGCTCTCATTAATAGCAATGGTCTTCACAAGAGGACCTCTAAGAGCATCCTAGAGTACCCCTGAGAATAACACCTGAGCACCAACAGCTTCAGGTATGATGTGGGATGTGCTGGGGATGAAGGATATGGCTGGTAAAGCCAATTGGGGATTCCTAACAGCTCCCAGCAAGTGCAGTGGGTATTGCTGGGTTGGAGCTCATCTTAAAAAGGGTCAGGGAGCAGAAACAACTTTCTCTCCCCTGTCTTGAAGAGGTCTTAAATGTGTTTATGGAACTCACCACATTTATTTCCATTTTGTGTGGTGAATGTGGGACAGAGCACTGCTTTTTCTCACTTCCCTTCGCTTGCCCAACAGGGTGGTTGGATGTAAATAGGACACGACTCTTCCCAATCCTGGAGCTGGGTCACCAGGATCTGCTTGGTGCGCAGGTGACAGTGGTGGCACATGACAGGAAAGCTGATGCTAAATACAACTGCCATGCACAGCTAAACACCTTGGATGCTCCACACCAGGCATGTGGACCCAAAACTCCTCCTGCAACCTCCTGTTCTCACACAGGCAATTTCTGAGCCGCGAGGTGCCCAGCACGGCGCAGCGCTGTGGTTATTAAAACCCCAGCCTCCCACCTCAAATTACAACCCAAATGCTGTGTTTGTTTCCCACTTAATGCCGGCCCTCTGAGGTTTTCTTTCAGTGCTAAGCCCTTTTGAAGCTGCTGTTGATTACAGAGCAGGGACTGTAATCTCCCTGTGGAAGTTATTTGTAGTGGGGAGTGGAGTTGGGGGCGGGGGGGCAAAGAAATCGATCGCTGCAGTGCAAATGTCAGAAGTGGGGTGGGGAATTAAGGGTGCTGCTCAGCCTTCCCTTCCACTCAGTGACCCATCCTGCCACTCAGGTATCCTGCTCTGAAAGTGTTGGTCTGATTGCCACAACTCCTCAGATAGTCAGAGAAGGAGGATTTCAAAGGGATTTTTAGCTGTGCAAATTGGCTCCTAGTCTGGAAGGTGATTTTGGTGGTGTAATTACTCTGTCCAGTTACCCAGCCCTTGTCAAACACTGGCAGCTGAGACTCTGCCTGAACACTAATTTTCTCTGGGTTTGTGGCAATTTATCTGGCTGTTTTCTGGGTCATCAACAGAGTGAATCATTTAGTTATTATTTTTTTTATACCTTCCCAAATTATTGACCAAAGCTACCTGGTGTCTCTGAGTTTTTCTTGATGAGCCCTTTTGGGTTTGCATCCCTTGATCACCATGGGTTTCACAGCATTGAATTGGAGCATGGCCAGTGTAGAGGCAATTGGGTGGTCTATGGCTGAGGTGAAAATTTCCATGAATTAGGTGGAAAGTGAACCATTGACAGTCATGAGGTCAACATCTGGTGGTCTTGGGATCTTGCTACTTCTCCAGCTCAGCCCTTTTCCTCTCTGAATTTCCTGGACAGCTGTCACTACCCATGAACTGTTTCTTTTCACCTGGGGAAAGTACCCTTTCTCAAGTTCTTTTACCCTCAGGAAAATTTGGATCAGGGTTTTATGAGATTAGGGAAGTTGGTCCTCTTGGGTACAATGGGATCCAACTCTTAGCTGGTGCCTCCTGGCGTTACTGTGGCAGAAACTGTGAGGTTAGAGCTGTGGGCTGACAAAAAGCTGGTGTGCAAGTGGCTGCATTTTAGAGTCATAGACTCGTTAAGGTTGGGAAAGACCTTTGAGAGCATCAAGTCCAACTATATCTATGGGAAATCCAACTGCAGTTCCACTGCTTGAAATTGTGTGGGATTTTATCTATTTATCTGGGGACAAGGACTCTTGCTGGTGGGTCTAGTCCTCCAGATGTTCCTGACTTGATCCTTGACCTTGATTGCAGGTCCTTGATGTCTGCAGTGTTTGGATTTAGCCAAATATTGGCCATAAATATCTTTGAAATGGTAACAGCACAAAGTCTGGCATTTTTATGCTGGTGTGATAGACAGAGTTAAGAGGTAGAGGACATCAACCCAACCCAGCACCTGCTGATTAATGGCTGCTTCCCTTTATTTTGTAGGATCTGTAGGGAAGATTAAAAAGTTATTGAGGCTCTGGTAAATTATTAACTACTCTTCTCCTTTAAGAGTAAAATCTCTAACATTGGTAAATATTCAAGGTGAGAGAACAGTGAGGAAGCCTGGGTAAATATGGTGGTTGGTGGAGACTCTGACTGAGGCTCAACATTGTGCTTTGCAAGATCAAGTTCTTTCAGGATATCTTTCCTTCTTAATTCAGGAGTGGAGGTGGGTTTCACCTGGGTATAATGAGAGTTTATTTTCCTTCTAGTTAATGCTTCCAGGTACTTTGCTGTTCCAGCATCTCTAGCATGTGTGGGGGTCTGAATCCCTCCAAATCTGCAATCAATGAAATATCAATTGTTAATCAACAATAACATGCCAGGGCTTGTTCTTTGACTGACATGTTGCCACAGGACTAAGTTCTGTCTATCTCCCCACCCGGGTCTCAGTCTTGGTCCTAAGTTTTATTAGTAATAATCCCTGGGCCATGCTGTCCCCCGGAGAGTGCTTGGTAATACCTGGGTAACAAATCCGTAGTGTGAATGGCTATCCTAGATTCATAAAATATCCGGAGTTGGAAGAAACCCACAAGGAACATGGAGTACACTCCTGGGACAGGCCCTCAGATGGTTCCTGAGGCTGGGCCCTGTCCCTGTGCAGTCCAGCAGTGTAATTGCAGATAAAAATGTCACTGCTAAGTGAGATAATACTAATAAATAATAGGTGATCGGGAGAAAGAGAAAGGCCAAAGTGAGAAGGTAGACTTTGGCATCAGTGTCCAGGCACAGTGGAGTGTGGCATCTCAGATGAGTCTCCTGCAGAACCTTGACCCATCTGAGCTGCTCTCCTGAATCTGATCTTGTTGTTCCATAGAATCATTAGGGTTGGAAAAGACCTTTAAGATCATCAGGTCCTGCTATCAACCCAGCACCACCACATTCACCATTAAACCATTGTCCTCAACTGTCATATCATGCATTTTTTAACACTTCCAGGGATGGTGACCCCACCCACTCCTTGGGCAGTCTTTTCCATGAAAATAAAATTCCTAACATCTAATCTAAACCTAACCTAAACATTTGATGGATGTTTGTGCCTTGCAGGGCAACACCAGCCCAGTGTACACACAGAGACATTACCTGGCAGCATATTTTTTATTTTGTCCAAGTTCCAGTGACTTCCAGTATCTGGGAAGTCTCCTGGCTCCTCCTTTGCACCACTTCTCAGTAGTAATGAGGTAACACACCACTGACTTCCCTGAGCATCTGTTTCATCTGTGGTATGGGGGAAGTGATTTTCCTCACTGCTGTACTGGTTGGAAGTGGAACAGCCTCCAATCCTGTGTTATGTTCTGTGGAGTGCTGAGTCTTCTGCAGGCTCAGAGGGCCTTTATCCATCAACCTGTAACCCAGCAGTGCCTTTGAAACTCTATTTTCTTATGAGACAAAGCCTGATCATTTCTGGCCATTCAAAAGCATCCAGGAACATCCTAAATTGTGTCCTCTGGGCTGGATTACAATGTCAAGTCTTCTGTATTTCAGATTCTCCTGTATTATTATTGGTACAGGGGGATGGAGTCACTACACGAGTAATCAGGTTTGTCCAGCCCTTTTTTCTTCACCATGCTGACATTTTGCAAAACCCTGGGGTACTTTCCAATCCTCTCCCTGTCTTGTGCTGTAGCTAGGCCTTGGTAAACTAAACAGATCCAAGAACTGCCCTGCATTTGTGCAGACAGTTCAATTTTTAGAAAATATTTTTAGAACATTTTCTTCAGTCCTGCTTAGGTAGCCCTTTCCCATCCCAAGACTGGTCATAGTTAAGAGGAGAACCTGTCCAGAGAAGTTCCCAGCAGAGACATGAGTCACCTTCTTTTGGCAGGGAGAGGGTTGAAATTCCCAGTTGTCCCGTTGTCCTGTGTTAATTTTAAACCAAACAGCAGCCCATGGGCTGAGCTGGGTGGAGATGACTGTCTGGGGGCTCCTCTCTGTACTATAACATCACCCTGCAACAATGCACTTTAACAGCTCCATAGATCACTGGGTAAAACCCACATTTAATTCAATGGTAAGGTCACTTTTTAGTTAAAAGGGACAGAATGGATTTAATTTATAAGCCTCTCCAACTTTATGGCTTGCGTTTAGAGTTATATCTATTATGGAGTGCCAAACACGTATTATAAAAATTGATTCCCCCTTTCTCCTCCCCAGATTTGCTGTGTCAGGAGGATTCTGATTACCCTCCTGTTTGCTTCAAGCCAACAGACAGACTGAGGTAGATCTAAACTTCAGGGATGACATCTGTGACAGCAAAGTGCAAGCTTATAGGGAATGGAGCTGGCCCAGATCTACTCCTGGGTGTTTGGAAATGAACAGGATTTCTGCTACAATGCAGGATAGGAGGAAGGGCTGGAGCCTGCAGGGGAAAATGCAACTCAAAGTCAGTGCAATGGGTTAATAAGTTACCTGATGTTGATGTCTTTGTGTGGGTCCTGTCATGGTAATGTGTAGGCACATCCTCTAAATTCAACAGCAAATTTTAGGCAAGAGACATAATGTTCAGACAAGATCAAGGAGAAGAATAATTACTTTTTTTAATTCCAGGAAAGCTTTTAAACATTTTCAAGGGTCTTAGCAGCAGTGAGAATGAAGTTGGAGAGAGATCATTGAAGGGAAGAGAGGGAACAGGGTGACAGCAAAAGGAATTAGACCAAATTTATCACCTGATCATCACTTCCAGCATCTCAATAGCTGGTGCTGGAGTCACGTTTTGGCCTTATCTGATTTAAGTGGTTTCTTTGCTGAGCAATGAACATCATAGAGGGGGAGACAAGGAAAGTCAGCACTTGTGAGGCCAAAAGGAATTGTTAGGATCTCCTACCTGAGTTCATGTAGACAGTTATGGCAGGTTCATCCCACCACAGCTGCATGGATGCACTTGGGGTAGGAGGAAGGTGAACCTGTCGGAGGGATGTCTACCTTGATTTAGAGGCTTCCAAGAGGTGATGAATGAAGCAGGTTAGAGGGATATTTGAGCCTTGAGTTAGGGCTCTGACAGGAAAATGGGAGCCTGGCTCCTCGTGGGAGCATCCCTACATCCTAGTCCACTCTTTGGGAGGGCAGCAAGGAGGGGGGAATCTGCCTCCCTCTTTTGCAGCTGCATTTCTTGAATGACAGTTTTCTATCTCAGTTATTAAATTGTGCTCATAAAATTCCTCACAAACACCCTGGACAAGCTATTAACTGCCCTTTAAAGTTGAGCTGGGGAGAAATGAAGCACATTTGCCTAAATACAGCCCTGGCTATGCTTGATCGAGTGACTGCAGTAAAACCAGAGCTATAAATAAAACACATGTGCCTGTGTCCACTACTGTATTCTTGGGAAGATGTCATTTGCTTCAGGACTTCAGTAAAAGATCCATATTTTCAGCCTCCATTTATACTAATTGGTGGATTTTTTTTTTTTAATTATTGGGTTTTATCATGCTGGTTTTTGGTTTTGTTTAGGGTTTTTTTTTCGCATTAGTGCAATGACAAGAAGGTAGCAGAGGACACTTCTGTCTGAAATAGCAACATGGACAAGGTGCTGAGGGACAAAATAGCTGGCAGTGGTGAGGGACAAGGACAGTGGCAAGCAGGAGTACGAAGGGATTCCACATTCCTTGACCAGGGTCACAATACTGCTCCTCCTGTGGGCTGGAGACTCTTCTCCAAAACCTACAGCCAGGCTGGCTTGTGAATTGGACAGTCTTGTTTGGATGTTGCATGGGCTGAACAGGTAGATCTGTGGCCTCACTTTTGCTCACCTAGTCACAAAACACAGCCAAAATGAAAAATTTGGAAATCATGGAACTGGATCCCTTCAAAACATGAGTTGCTAAGAAATCTTTCTTTTTTAATTTATTTTATTTTTAGTCTGGAATTTTTGTGGTCAGCCACTCCAGCTTGATTCAATAACCACAGATGGGATTTTTTTTTTAATTGCTACTTATTTTTTGTTATCTGTCTTTTATAATTACATAACTTCAGGAATTCTGATTGCCAGATCTGTCCCAAAGGTATCAGAATCCGAGGGCAGAGGTAAGTCAGAAGGGACCAGGAGATTACCAAGCATTAATAAGGACAGAATACAGTCTCCATGGGGAGTGAAGTATTTGCCTCTGTATCTTTTCTTTCCGTCTCCAAGGAGCTCTGTCTCTCGAACAGCAGCATCTTAGAAACTGAAAGCAGCAGTTCACAGGGAATGAAGGTCTCTCTGGCACTGTAGCCACATTTATCAGCATCTTGGCTGCAAAGGACATGTAATTTAGGTTCACTGGGCATGTGGAGATCAAAAATCTGTTTTTTTGCTTAAAATTGCTTAAATTTAGACAACAGAAATGCATCAACAGGAACTTTGGAGTTGAAGGTGAGACTTAATGTGGCAGAGAGGCTGAGTGTCACACCTATGTGGAGAAAAATCATAAAGAACCTTGCCCCTCTGCTGTAAATAAGTGGGTTAATACTTGCACTTGATGATCTTGGGGACCTTTTCCAACCTTAATGATTCTATTATTCTAAATATGCACGTGCTGAGGAGGGTAATGACCGCAGGAGGAACATCATGGGATAATATAGCCAGGAGAGGATTAAGGGTCACTGTACTCAGAGTGATCATTTCTCTGGGTTCAGGTTGTCACATGTGCAAAAATTTCTGCCATGTTAAAAGAGGGCAGGAGATGTTTCATGTCTCTCAAATCCCTTTACAGTAAAGCTGATGAAGAAGAGGTTTCTGGCCCAAGTTCTGTGGTGTTCAACACCCCCCAGAAGTTTGCCAGGAGATTGAGGCTTAGATGAGGAGGAGGAGAATCCAAGAAAGCTCAGTAAGGATGGAGTAGAAACATAGTGTGGGGTGGAAAGGACCTCAAAGATCAGCCAGTTCCAACTACCCTACCCTGAACATGGATGGATCATAGAATGAAAAAGACTGTTGGGCTTGTACCAACTGATTTGAATGTGACCTGGTTTGCTATACCTTAACATCATGCTATACCTCTAGAATTTGCCCCAGACCCCTAAAATATCTGTACTTTGAGGATAAAGCATTAGAGATGATTAAAAACGAGCAGACAGATGGAAGCAGTCTGCCCTGCCTGCAGAAGGTGGATGTCAGGTCTGTGGGCTGTCACTTGAGTCCTTGAGCTACTGGAGACTTTAATGTAAGGTTAGACCAGAAAACTTTCCCTCAGTTGCTGATGACTCACCAAACACCTGAAAGAAAATAGTGAGGCAGCATCTCACGTGGTAGAGAAGCACATTAAAGCAAAGCCCCCCTGTTGTGTTCAGCTCTATAGATGGAAGCTACAGAGGTGTGGAGATTTTTCCATCTCTCTACATTTGATAGAGAAGGGCAGGACTGGAAGGACACTTCCCAAAAGCAGTTGCCTTCCCACTGAACTCCAGCTCCACAGCAGCAGGGAGGTTTCCTTGCTAGACATACAAAATTGACTGTTCTGGACAATAAGTTTTCTGGTGGCTAAAGCCTTAACCCAAGTATTTATTTTTTTTCCCCAAATCAAGCCTGTTTATCCTCATGGCATTATTGCCATTTAATTTAAAGATTTTTTTTTTGTTTTTTCTTCCCTTGATTCTTCCTTCTCAGAGCTTTAAATACACTATTTTAATTTTCTCTTCACCTTCCTTTTACAAGCCAAATGCACCACTATTTTCTGATAAGTCTTATGTTCTCCTGATCATCTTAGTGATTTTTTTCTGCAACCCTGTCTCAGTGTGAATTCTTGTTTCTTGAACCCAAGCATAAAAATGGAGACAATACTTTAGATATGGCCAAAGATAGTGTCTTCCCTATATTTGGAAACCTAGAAATATCCCCCCCCCAATGTGTCCTAGATTGATATGTTGCCTTCTTCACAGCATGTTGTTTGTTTTTACCCAATCTGTATCTTTGTCTTCCGTGGTTATTTTCTACTCCATAGGAATCACTTTACTCTTTTTCAGCTTTCAGCTTAATAATGTCTCCATTTTTAAAATGTGACAGTTTTACTCTTATGTTACACCTGGGGAAACTAAGGCAGAGGCAAAAAAGTGACTTGACCTTCACAAAGGAGGAGGTGAGACTTGCCAGAAGTGCTGCTAAGGAGAGACTCCTTCAGGACCAAACTGCTGTGGGTATCGAGGCTTTGTCCTGCCATGACTTCCTTCCAAAGTCCATGAAGTCAAGGTTCAAATGCTTCCCCATGGGCAGAGGATGCCTCTATCAGGCAGGAATTATTATAAGGAGACTGGTTGTTTTTTCTGCTCCTCAGCCTGCATCCCCCCCTCCCTTCTTTGCTGCGACGAGGATGAATGGGAAGAGAGAGACTCTGAGTGGACTCTGTTCTCCAACGCCAGTCGCTGCTGAATTTCAAATAACTCCCCAAACAAAACCCGAACAAGCAGGCCCTTGTGCTCCTCTATCTCCTCTCTCTTTGGCCTTAGTCACCAGGCTTGGCAGCCCCGCTTCTCTTCTGTGGCTCGTCACGTGTGAGGCGAGGAGGATGGGCTGCTTTTTCATTCTTCTTTTCCTTCAGGGGTCTGAAACAACAGAGCCCTTTGCCTTGTTTGCTTTGCTGGGGCAGGAGGGAGCAGGGCTAGAGGAAGGAGGAGGATGGTGCAGCCCCCTTGGAAGGGTTTTTGGTCAGCAGCAAAGCGAAGGTTTGCATCTTCAGAGGAGCGACTGCCACCTCCCATTCCTGTCCCCTGCCTCCCTCGTGTTGGTGGTGCTTGGTCCCCTCCTGTAGAGGGCAATGGGAAGGTGCTGGATGCTCAGAGATGGAAAGAAGAGAAAAAGTGCTGTCCCATAACTGAAGACAGAAGATCCTTCATGTGCCAGGTGGATTCTCCAGCTGGCAGGGGTGTGTCAGCTGCAAAAATCCATCCATGCAACTGGCTCGGCTTTTGCCTTAAATGCAGGTTGTGGTGAAAGGGAACAGCAGGACAAATCCATCTGGGAGCTGTGATTTGCCTGCAGTGCTCATCTCATCTGGAGATATTTGGGATGGACCTCATTCTCCTGGCACTGGTGTGCGTGGTGGAGAGGGGAGAAGGAAAACACAGTTCCTTTGATCACCTCTGCACCACTGATCTCCAAAGCTGCTGGGGCATGGCAGTCATGGAGAGAAGGCCAAGTCAATCCATGAAATCTGAGTGGAAGGGTTTTTTAGGAGTCTTGAGATGCCTAAAATCACTGTTCCCATTTTCTAAGACAGGTCTTGAACTCCTTTGACCTGCAGGGAGAGAATCTCTCCAGACAGCACTGTGGGGTCAAAGTTACTGCAGGCTGGGGCAGCTCCTTCTGATCTCCTAATTTCCAGCAAGCCCAGCTTGATAGACTGGGACAGTGTGGTTTGTTTTCTGCCAAAAAAAAAAAAAACAAAAAAAAAAACACCAAAAAAAAAGGATTTAGCACTATTTCTTTCTCTTGTGTCTCAGGCCAGAAAAGGCCTCTGTGCAAAACTCACTCAAGATGCACTGAGAGTATTTGGCAGCATATTGTGGTGTTGTTCACTCTGCTGTGCCCAGGCACAGGTCTCAATTCAGCCCAGCTTTCCCTGGATGCTCCTCCTGGCAGCTCTCTTGGAGCAGGGCTGACTTTAAACAGCAGGACATGACCCCTTGCTTGTGATAAGGGATGTTAACTCCTGACCTAAATAGGGAAAAAGAGACCTGAAGTTTATGAAAAGCCTGTTCAGCTGGTCTGAGTAAAAGCCAGGCAGTTTCTGCCTGTGATCTATCGACCAGAAGGAGAAAATCATTAATAGCCAGAGATTGACTCTGAGGAAAAGCTTCAGTGATGGTTGGTGCCTTTGCAAAATCATGGGATGGGTCAGGACAAAGAAAGCTGACTCTGCCTTGTGGATAAATGTGATTCTCCTTTCTGCCAGGCTCATCACTGCAGCTTTTTTATGGGAAAAAACCCCATCCAAGGCATTGTTCATGCTGTCAGTCACCACTGGTGAACGGCTCATGGGGCAAATGCACCAGTAAGGTATAACTGGGAAGGTTGTGCTAAACTCTGGGCTCAGCACAAGAATTCCTGGGTGAGATTCAATGGCCTCGTTCTGCCTGAGGACAAACTACATGAAAAATGTCTCTTTTGCCATTATATATATATATATATAAAATATACATTTTAAAAAAATGCAAGATTTTTCATTAGGAATGACCTTGAGTAAATAGCATTCTAGTATTTCCCTTAAGGTGAAGGAATTATCCCCAACAGTTCCTTGAGAACAGTGCTTTGTACTAGTTCATGTCATCTGTTGCTCTGTATCCAACATTGATTTGCTGCTCCGAGCTGCCGCCTCTCTGTGATGCTCCATTGCCTTTGCACGGGTTTGGCTTTTTCCAGTTTTACTCAATACTCTTGATTTTGACAGGGAGCTCCTATTAATAAATCTTCTTATACATTCCTACATATGATCTTTATAGCTAACTATATATATGAAATAGGGAACACCTCCAACTGGGAGTGGTGTGGAAGTTTTTTACTGCTAGGCAACCACTTGGAATCCAAGGCTGCAAATTGTTACTCAGGCTATGACAGCTCTCTTAACCCCTGAGCTCTTCTGCTGAAACTGGGAAACAAGAGGCACTTCGAAGTGAAGGTGAATTTAACTGGTTTCAGAGACAAAATTTAAATCTCTTCAATGCAGATGCTCTCAAAATTGATAGGGAATAAAAGAACTGATAAGGGTAGCCATGATAATTTAGCAGTACATATACAATTTAATGATATTAATAGTAACATTTTTATTATTCTTAATATTAATAACAACAATAATAATAAAACTCAGCTGGTTTAATCTCCTTTTCCTCCCTTCCTCCCTTCCTTCCCCCTAAGTCCATTGGGGAAAGGTTTTGAATTTTTGTGGACATTTTTTTTCATTCAAAGCACATCTCAGAGCCAATTTTTAGCCAGTGACTTTTGCCAAACTCTCTCTGACTGCCATATATTAAGGATCCCTTCAATTGAATTCTATTATCAACTATATTTGATAAAATAGAGATCATGAATCATGGTCATTTCCCCCATAAAGTTGTTCAAGCAAGTCCACATATCACATGTAGAGGCAATTTTCCAAGCTTTTTAAAAAATTAGATTTGTTGGTTATATACTAACACTTCCAGATATAAATTTTGGGATTTCTGAAGTCTTCTTTCAGCCTTGGGTGAATATGTGTGTACATCTTTCTTCCCCTATGTGCTTTACACATATACACACATTTAATTCTGTTCCTTTTGTGAGCAGCTTTGTTTTGTGAGAACAAAGGATGACAAGTGCTGAAGAGCTGATAAAAAATAAGATATATTTTCACAATGTCCCAGGCTCTGCAGAAACTTTCCATGAAGAATTAAATTTTTGTCTGGTGTTTTGAGGGTCTTGCTCCTCGCTGATCTCCTCCTGAGCTGCTGAGAGGTTGAGATCTCACAGTCCTTGAGATCCAAGCCCTTGTCACCAGAGGGAGGCCTTGGGAAATGAAATAGTTGACTTTTGATGATGAATGTTTTTTCCAAACGTTTCACTAATTGCTGAAGTATTAAGGAGTAACCAACAATATAAGCTGTCAGCAGCAGAGAAGGAAAACAAGAGACAGTAAATGACTCTTACAGCTGCAAATCTGTTGCCTGCTCCTCCTCCTCCCCCCAACCCAGGCTCACCAGATTTATGAAATCTGGAGACTCTCCATTTGTAAAATAAGTGTGATAAGAAAATGCATCAGATGTTGGCCAGAGGAGAATGACTGGCATAATAAGGGATTGGAAGATTTACCAAATATGTTGTTGAAGGCTGCATAAGAATCAATTTCTGAAAATGGGATAGGAAAAATAATATTGTATTTTGAAAAAAATAAAAGTGTGGCAAGGCACAAGCTACAGAGGTGCTGTAATGGCAACAGCATTTGCCATTCAGAGCACTGCACTTTTGATTTTTTCCCTATCTGGAAAAGGAGATTCTCTTTCACTTTGGTGACTTCTCCATTCACTAAAGCACAAAGATTAAAAACCAGTTGCCTTTAGCCTAAATAGCCTTTGTGCCATTCTAAACAGCCTTAGTGCTAAGGCTGAATGTGTGAAGATTAAAAGAGCTTCTAAAAGGTTACTTACTCTACTAATTACTATTTGTCATTAATGGCCAATCAGAGTGTGAAGAATGACTTGGTATCTTTTCCTCCCATGACCTGCACTAGTGAGTCCCACTGGCTCTTTACTTTGATGAAAGGTTTTCCTTCTATCCATCTTAAATAACTACCCCAGTAATTTCTTGGATCAGCCAGAAAGGTTGAAGTTCTGTGTGTTCCTTTTCTTCTCAGTGTGCATTTCTGATACTTAGACTTTGTCTGCTGGGTTAGAAAAAAATCAGCTAAACATAAAAAGAATCTTGATAGATTTTGATCTTGTTCACTTGGATGGTAAAGCAGCATCTCTTCCCTGCTCATCTAAATAGAGGTTTCCACACCCCACATAGGCAAAATCACAAGAATTCCATATAAAGCTTCTGTGGCCAGGAAAAAAAGTCCAAATGGAGAAGATTAGTTACCTCATCTTTCATCAGATGATAATGTGCTCCTGCTCCAAGACTTCCAACTCCCACACTTGCAAAAGGTGTTTTGTAGCATCAAAGCTGAGCCAGAGAATATAAGAACCAAATTTTGATCTGTAAACACTTTCCATGGCAAGACTTTCCATGAACCTAAGCTGTCTGGAAGGATAACTCAAGGTTGACACTAGCCAACTCTAATTTTATCTGTTTGCCTTGCTTTGTGAACTGTGTTGGTGTCTGGCTGAAAGCCTGCTGGGAAGAAGTGACTTGGAAATTTAGAACAACTTGTTATTGTCCATTTGCACATCCCTCTGCACTTCTGCTTTCACCTACAAGTAGTCAAAATGAGTTAAAACCCACAGCTGGAGTTCCAACATCTCTAAGTTGCTGTTGATGTTGTTTTAAGTGCCCAACTAATTCTGGAGGAGAAGTATAGGCCATAATTTGTCCACCTGTTATGGGAAGCTGCACTAATACAGCCTCTTCATGGAGCCTGTAACTCCATGGAAAAGAGTGATTACAGGCTGATTGCCTCTTATCCAGCCTTGCCTGGATGTGGCTCCCCATATAACGAATGGACACCTAAGTGAAAAACTGGCAAGGGTTTTGTCACAGTTCCTTCCCTAAAAGTCTCATAGGCACATGGAGGCCTTTTAAACCCTGCAACCAAAATAAATAAAATCAACAAGGTCTTCCCCAATACAGAAGCCATACATTTTGTGTCACTGAGTTTGTCTATCAGTAAGGACTCCTCAATCCACCTTTTTTCTTTAGGACACACCATATCTCCTCATTGTCTTTGCAGAGAGGGGATCCCTTTGAAAGGGATGTTTGCCTTGATCTCTGAAAGCAACTCCAAATCTCGTGTCTGCTTCCATAGTAATTTCTGTGCTATAATGTGTCCAAAGATGCTGAGGACCTTTCAAAACACTAAAAGTATTATCTTCAGCATTGACCACTTGCAACAAATAGGTGTCCTGGATGAAGAATGGAAAAAGTTTCCACTCTGGCTGGAGAACAAGGGGCAACACAAACGAGATTTGGCACTTCCCTTTTTGCCTACAACTCTCTCAAGGTTTGAGTCCCTCCTATAAATTCTGAGCAGGGAATGAGGGGAAGAGCTTTTTTAGGTGCTGGTGGTGACAAGGGGAACAGACACTCTTGAAGACTGGCAGAATGCTGACATTTGATAAGCTGCAGTAATGGAAAATTACAGATCCTGACCTCCTCTGGCACATCAGAGGATGTACCAGCATGGAACCATCCCAGGAGAGGAGCTGTGACTGCACCTGCCTCCAAAGGGCAAGGAGAGGACATACGTCACAGAGGGTTGGAGTTCCTAATGCTGCCAGGACAGAGACTGTCCTGTTGTCCTTGACTGGGGGTCACTGGGATACTCTGCACTGAAGTCTGACTAGTTTGTCCCTTCTGAGATAAATCCCCTTCTGTGATGAGTACACATTGTGACCCTTTCTCCCCAACATGTGCATGATAGATGTCCTTTTTAATTATTTTTTTAATCCTCCCCAGTCACTTTTGAATGGCTTGGGTGTTTAACCTGGCTCTATTACATTTTCAGAGAAGTGCAGAATCAAAATAGTCTCTCCTGTGCTCGTGCTGATGGTAGGGCTGTGCCAATGCTTTGAACAATTTTTGGGAACAGAATGACTTCCTTACGACATTTAGGAGAGTGTCCCATTCCTGAATAGCCATTCAGAAACACCTCTCACTGCATAACATCTCTATCCACTTCATCACTCATAATGTTTATTTTTGCCTCTAAAATCACACCTCGTCTCCCCATGGTGGTATAGTTTTATATTTATGCAATTACTTTATGTGGCCATCAATTTAAATGAACCTCTGACCCATTTCTTCTCACTCTGACTGTGGACTCTTCCCTGATCTGGATTTTTCCCTGTCATTGCACTCATCAGTGGCCTTTCATGACTGTGAAAGCAAAAGACACATGACAACAAGCCCAGGAAGACAGAAACAAGCTGCTCTATTCTATTCTCCTCATTGCTGAGCAGAAGAAACAATCAGTGGATTGCCTTCAGTTTGAGGAGTCTGAAACAGAGCAACTATGGGATTAGAAGGGTTTAGGGGTATTAGGATAATTGGTGGTGCTAATTTCCTATGCTGGAGACTTCCAGCCGAGTGAAGATGCTGCAGAGAGAAATGTACTTTACAAAGGAGAAGAAGCAGGATGATGCTCAAGAGGAGTAAAAAAGATGCAGGAGGTAGAGTGGCAATATAAAAGGATCCAAGTGAAGCAAGATCTGTGGCTTTGGTGAAAAAAAAATATCCTAGAAAATGCCATGCATGAGGCTTGGTGGAAAGTGGCAGCCCAGGGTGGAGGAGGAGGAAGGGAGAGAGGAGCAAGGACTAGAGACTTCATTTGGAACTTGAACTGGAAGAAGAGGTACCACTGCCTTTTTTTGATAATTGGGGAAAGAACAACAAATCTCTGCCCTGTCATGGCTGTGAGGAACATCTGTAACCTGCTTAGATTTTCTGACATCCCACTGCACCTTGATACCAGCCAAAGCCTGAGAACAGGTTACAAAACTGCGTGCCTATCTGTATGGAGCAACCAGACATCAGAGCTGAACAAAGCTGGGATTGTGAAAACATGCAGGGACTGGGAAAAAAAGAGTTGGGATGAGATAGTTGACAGATGCCCATGGACAGGATGGTTCTATAATCTTTAGGAGGTTGAAGAAGTTACTTTGCTGAGAATGAAAAATGAGGGAGGATACAATGGGCTGCTTAGGTCTGGCCCATTGCCTGAACTCGTGTCAGAGGAGCTCCAGGTTGGATACTAGAAAAATTCCTTCACTGAAAGAGTGGTCAGACACTGGAACATTGGGCTGCCCAGGAAAAGGTTGGAATCACCATCCTTGGAATTGTTCAAAAACATACAGATGTGGTGCTTAGGGACATGGTTTCATGTTGGATCTGGCAGTGCTAGGTTAAAAGTTGGGTTCAATGATATTAGAGGCTTCTTTCCAACCTGAAAGATTCTATGATTCTAAGAATTGTTTAGAGAGCATGAAGTAAATCTATCCCTGGACTGGAAGAACCTGTTATATGGGACCTGCACATCCTTTCCCACTTCAGTGTTCCTAACTCTTGGACTAATCCTTTCCCTTCCTGTAATGTGCAAAGATGACCTTGCAGAAAAGGAAGCTCTTTTTACTGATTTCTTATCTTTCCACTGGGTTCACATGGGTCTCTAAGTGACAATCTCCATCACTGTGTTCAGAAGCCCCCAGTGGAGTTAAAAATCAATGAACTGGAGCTTTGGAGGTTGGTTATGGGCTGAGCTGCCAGTTCTCAGTGGTACCAAAACCTTTCTCAGGTGCCTGCTTTGTCAGTCTTGCCCTTGTATAGATAAACATTATCCACCAGGTCAGATTTTCCTTTTAGGGTCAATTTAGGGCTTATCACAACACTTTCCACTAAAAAATAATCATTATTGTGGCCCAGGTTTTTAAACAACCCATCTTTCCTCTTGCTGTTTTAATGTGGTGCATTGTAGTTTTGTGTCATTGAAGGCCTCCTGTGGTGCACAGAGCAAATTCTTAGTGTTCCATAGTTGCATAATGCCAGATGTAGAATAGGCCACAAATTTTAACCTTCCGGCCCTTTGAGTGTGTTTTTCATTTTAATATTTAGAACAGTAGAAACTTCTTAGCCAGCCTTTATCACTTGGTCCCCAGTAACACTTCAATGAGCTCTTAACATTTACTGCCTGGAAACTTCAGGAAGTAGCTGGTTAAATCCTGCAGAAACACGAAAAACTGTCTTAAACAAGAACGACAAATGCTGAAACTTTGTGAGCAGAACTTCTCTGCTTCCATCTTCAGGGTAGTGAGGAGTGATAGCATATGATTAACTTATGAAGTGCTCACTGAGGCAGTGTCATTATCTCCAACAGGCCCTCGTGAAAATGGGAACTGCAAGGACATGAATTTTTAACGTCTGGGCTGCATTAAGATCTTAAACATGACGGGAACTAAACTTAGAGCCTGAACTTGGCTGCTATTTGTGGCAGAAGCCAGCGATGGGTTTAGGGGGAAAAGAGTGGAGTGCTTTTCAAGGGGCTCTTATGGCAGGGGAAGCTCCATCAGTTTTGGGTGTCAGTCAAAATTAGACTATTTCTAGGTCTCTGCCTGAGGTCCCCACAAATCTAATTCTGTTTCTGCCTTGAAATTCTTCCTTTCCATCTATCACTGCATTCACCTTCACTCCTGATGGTGTCTCCTCACCCCCTCTCATGAGGTCCTTTCTTCTCCCAGGCTACCTCTTCCCATCCTATATTGGCTGCTGGTGCCTTCCCTTCCCTGCTTTGCACACACACACTCCCTCCCTGCCATCCCCACTAGGAAAACTCCTCTGATCTGAAACCAGGAGCTGGCACTGGAGGGAAAGAGCACTGAGCAACTCGAGTGATGTGGGAGATGGCCAGCTAGAGGCTGCCATGGCAACAGCTGGATTTCCTCCATCCCTCTCACCCTGCTTCCCTGCTGATCATATTCAAACAACAGAAAAAATAACAGTTGCAGGGGATCAAAGAACCCTTGTCCCCAGTGAAATCACCTGGCCTTGTTACAAAGTTCCCATTGCAAATCCCTGGCACAACAATCTTGTGGTTGTTGCTCATACATGGTGGTCAAAAAAGGGCTTGATTTTCTTCCCCTTGATAGGGAAGACCTTTCTCTCTGCTTCTCCTGTAGTCTTTGAGCTGAGTGACAGAGCTGTGATCAGAAAAATGTCTTTGGAGATGACTATGACTTTTTGGGGCAGGCACTTGGGAAGATCTAGGGTTTGGTTCCAGGAGAGATTCTGGTGGTGCTGCTTCTTCTGTGACAACTCAGAGGGCAGGCAAGCCCAGCTCTTTGTCACAAGGTTGTTCCATCAGTTGCCATTGCCCTACATGTGCTCAAAAGACGTGAAAGCTTCCTTGGCCTCCTCCAGCACAAGTGAGATGTTGATTGAGTACATGTCCCAAACTCAGGAAGAAGCTGACTGATGTGCATCTTCCAGGGGTCCTCCTTCATCTCTCTTGTTTTTTTAAAAAAGAGGAGATTGATTTGTTTTTTCTCTGTCTTCCCTTTGTGGCCCTTTGTATTAGGAAACACTGAAATTGCATGGAACATGGAGTGGAAAAAAAATTCCCCTAAATAAGCAAGAAATTTACTCCAAATGCAAATTGGTATTTAGTGTTGCATCACAGAAGAGTGACTGTCTGGGGTTGTTTGAGCAGTACAGTCACTCAGCTGTGCTGCCACATCACTGACCCTTCTATTCCCAGCATTCCATGCCTGGCACAGCTCCTTTCAGTGTTGGAAAGTGCTTCCAGGATCTATCCACTACCAAAAGCAGCAAGCTGCATGCACCATGGTCCTCCAGGTCTCAAAGCCCATGCTGGACCCCTGAAAAAATCCAGGTGGGGTGGCATCCCACCTCTGACAGTGGCTATAATTGGTCCCTTCATGAACAGACAACAGATTCCACTCCAATCTCTCAAAGCTAAGTGCTGAACTTAAGCCCTGAAGCACAAGGATGAATATCACTTCCCTGAGCCTGCCAGCAGTGATAATAAATTGGAGTTTTTTTCATTCCTTCGTATGTCTCCGAGCTCACTCCACACTTAACATATCCCCAGGGACTTTCCTTCAGACTGAAGGCCTTGAATTCTTGCAGTAGGTCAGATTTGGGAAGACTTCAATGTTGATTTCTGAATGAAGCAGCATCTAAGAGATAACTTAGCAAGCTGTAGCAGCAGAATAGCTCAGTCCTAGTCAGTGAACCTCCAGCACTTGATATCATCAGGGAATGTAACCCATGGACAGCCAGGCTTGTGACACAGTAAAAGAAATCTTCTCCTAGTACCAAGATGCCCTGGCTCTCTGAGAGTCCCAACATGAACAAGTTTTCATGTGAATGCTTCTGAGATATTTGATGCTTTAGCTGCTAATAGGGCTGAGCCTTTTTTGGGGGCAGAGAATCAGAGAAGCCAGGAGTGATAGGTTCATACATACACAGCAGTGAATGTGGAGCAGGGAAGCTGAATTTCAGCTTTATCTTGAGGATACCAGACTGCTGAGCTCCGATATCCTCACTTAGTTTCACGCTGTTTGTTTTTCTCCCCCCCTCCCTTCTCCTCAACAATTAACTTTGCAATTAGACTTAATTATATTCAGTAGCTATTGAATGTGTCCTCTGCCCCAGTTGCTGCTGATGGAGAAGTGCAGCAGTGGAGGTGAAAGATGCACAGTCAGCTCAGCAGACCGTTCAGCAGTGATTCACACGCCCTCTGCATGGGTGAGGACAGGGATGTCTCTCAAATACACAGGCTTGTGATTTACTCATCCCCTTTCTCCCACAGCATTTCACCTCTCTGTCTCCTTTTAGGTGTCATGAACTGCTCTTAAATGTCAGGGAAAACTGGAAGGATCCCTTGAGGGGTAGTTTCTTTCCCACCATAGGTGGCAAGTCTCAGGACAGTATTATGGAACCAGAAAGCTGGTTTTGAAATGAATCATAAACCCAAGGTGCAGTCTTTGTTAGAAGAACGTGATGTCTGTCCTCTCTCAGCCTCTAGGGCACACAGAGATCACCTCTGAAGCTGGCAGACCTCAAAGCCAAGTTTTGTGAAAGGTCTTTCAGAGTCAAGTATCTTTTGGTGTTGTTTGACTCTAAAGTGTTCAGAAATCTAATACCAGGAGAAGGATTTGGTGGTGCTGGTGGATGAAAGGCTGAACATGATCTGGCAATGGGCACTTCCAGCCTGGAAAGTCAAAAATGTCCTGGGCTGCATCCAAAGCAGTGTGGGCAGCAGCTGAGGGGAGGATTCTGCCCCTCTGCTCTGCCCTGGTGAGACCCCACCTGCAGAGCTGCCTCCAGCTCTGGGGTCCCAGCACAGGAAGGACATGGAGCTGTTGGTGTGAGTCCAGAGGAGGCACCAAGATGATCAGAGGGCTGGAGCAGCTCTGCTGGGAGGAAAGGCTGGGAGAGCTGGGATTGTTTGTTCTGGAAAAGGCTTCAGGGTGACCTAATTGCAGCCTTCCAGCACCTGAGTAGAGCACACAAGAAAGTTGGAGAGGGACTTTTTGCAAGTGCACATAGTGACAGGTCAAGGGGAAATGGGTTAAAATTGACAGAGAGTAGGTTTAGAATTGATATTAGGAAAAAAATTCTTTACTGTGAGGGTGAGGAGACACTGGCAGAGGTTTCCCAATGCCCCATTTCTGGAAGTGTTCAAGGCCAGGCTAGACAGGGCTTGGGCAGCCTGGTCTAGTGGAATATCATCC
Source organism: Dendrocincla fuliginosa (assembly GCA_035047845.1). Taxonomy (NCBI): domain Eukaryota; kingdom Metazoa; phylum Chordata; class Aves; order Passeriformes; family Dendrocolaptidae; genus Dendrocincla; species Dendrocincla fuliginosa. Next base: position 149,295,508 of record JAWWMO010000083.1, read on the forward strand.
TGCCCATGGCAGGGGAGCTGGAACAAGGTGATCCTCAAAGTCTCTTCCAACCCAAACCATGCCATGATTCAGTGTGATCAGTGCTCTTCCTCTGCTCTGGATAAATGATGATGAATAAAGAGTGTGCATGTTGGTTTTGTCCAACATACAGTTTCACACCATGTATCAGTACCTGAGCTATCAGGTGCTTCTGCAGTCTCTTAACAACTCTTCTATTAATACAGTTTATGTCAGATGACTTTCTAACCATTAGATGACTTTCATTCGCTTTTGGGAGACGTGGCAGTTTTTCTTCAGGGAGGTTGTGGTGAGAAGTTGTATTTCTAACCCCTTATCCAAAGTGGGGATTGCTGCACCTCTTGGAAAGAAGCATTTCAGTTCAGCACAGATCTGAGTGGAAGCTGCTGTGAAGGGCAAATGGTTTGTAAATTCTGGATCCAGAAAACCTTTGTAATAGAGGCTCATGATCTCGCATGAAAAATATATATATTTTTTTTTAATTGGGAGGATTTTTTATTGTTGGAGGGCTATCTGGAGAAATAAATTTGGGTGATTCTTGGGCTTAGATCCCCCAAATCTCCAAAATTTGTGTGTTGGTCTGGATGACCTTTAAATGCCCCTTCCAACCCAAACCCAAAATGAATCACAGAATAGAAGCACAGAGTGGTTTGGGTTGGAAGGGTCCTTAAGGATCATCTCATTCCAACCTCCCACCATGGGCAGGGATACCACCCCTTAGATCAGGTTGTTCAGAGCCCCATCCAGCCTGGCCTTGAACACTGCCAGGGCTAAAATAATTCTACAATTATGATGGTCATTGAATAGGAAGAAGGAGGCTTTGCTATGAACAGCAATCTGCCTCAGGTGAGATCTGCAAGATGCTTTGGTTTCTTTACAAGCATAACCTCCTGATTTTAAAGGAGAGTGAAGCTGTTTCTCTGATTTTCTGGATCAGAGCCTTCATTCCCGGAGGACTGATACTTTTATAGCCAAAAGGCAAATAGTATTCCCCGCAGTAAGGCAGAGAACACACTTTCTCCCAGGAAATAATCTCCTACAGACAAGGATAGAAGGTGGAGCAACAGCAAACTGAAGCAGCAGCCCTTGAGTGCCTGACTGTGCTTGTTCTGTGAATAGAGAACTTCATCATCTTGGGCTGCCAATGTGAATTAATTTTTAATGCATAATATGTCCCTCATCACATTTCCTAGCTGGAACTTAACTAAACAATGCATCTCTCAAGTTAAAAAGTCAAAACTCCGAGCCTTTGGGTCAATGTGCTGGGAGTAGAGACATCAGTCAGATGCAGAACATTGACCAAGCACTTCCTCGGGTATTTTGTTTGGGGAACCTTGGGGGAAAGCTGAAACCCTCCATCTGCTTGGTGAGAAATCATGCTTAGAAAGATGAAGAGCCTGATTCTTCCCATAGAAACAATCCTTTCTTCCTTCCAATTAGGCAGTTTATATACTACATTGTCAGAAAGACAAGTAGTTGATGGAGAACATAGAAATTCCCACCCTGCAGCTCCCTCCTGCCGTGAGTGAAAACTTGATTCTTGCTGAGAACTTCTTTTTGTGTTTTTTTTTTTCCCCCCTCTTTTCCTGAATCTTATTTATTTATTTATTCCTGTGCCTGGCAATTAAAACATTGTGTCTGGCACAATTAAAAAAAAAAAAAAAGAGATAAATACCCAAAATGTAACCACCCCATATTAACAGAGGAAAAGAAAGGCTGAAGTGCCATAAATGAGACAGCAGTTCATGAATAATTCAAAACAGAATATACTTGTTATTGTAAGGAGTTATCACAGCTAATTATAGTCTATTGCTATCACTCCTCCAAAGCTCTGGCATTGATCACTGCAGGACATGCCAAAAATTTCACTAAAACAAAATATTGTGCTCAATATTTCCCTGTTGATCAGCAGGTCTTTCTCTAAGAGGCTTTGCTGTTCTTCAGTGGCTTTTGCCCTTCGATCATGGTTGGAAAGAAATTAAAAGGACTTTTCACTTAACAAATTTGTTCATCTCTATTAGTCCAATTGGTCCCTGCAGACCCTTCCCAATGTTGTTCCAACTCCCTTGGCACAGAGAGGGTTCAGGTTTCCACTGTTCCAAAAAAAAAAGACTATATTTCTAAGAGTCTTCCTTTTTTTTTTCTTTCTAATTCTGATTTCTTTTTAATATTCTGTTTTCTTTTTTTTCTGAAATCTGTCAGAAAAGAGTTGCACTCTGCAGTGGGACGGGGATTTAAGCACATTGTAGAATACTATCTGTCAGGAAATGTGGCTTCCCTGTTGGATTTCCTTTCAGATTTCCCTGTGAGCTGCAGGATTTCTGGGCTTGTATATGACTTTACCAGTTTCAGACTATTGGCAAGCAGCAGATGTTGACTAGACATGAGCTTGGAACTGGAGATGTTTAAGGAATGAGCTCCAGAAAATCAGAATATGCCAAAGAACTGACTGTAAAAGAAATTTAATGAGAATATTAATCATGACATGCAGCAAAGAGAGTAAAATAATGTAATAGAAATATTTCATGAGAGAAATGCAAAGGCAGTATTATTTCTATAAAATTGACAGACAGGGAGGAAAATTACTGATATCTTTAGAAGTTTGAAGAGACTAAAGAAGGATAACAGATGGCCAGCCTGGTAGGAGTAAATCTTTCCCAAGCTTCAGATATTAAGTTGCAAGGAAATGAGGGTGATTTTTACCTGCAAGTGGGAACCTCAGCATGAACATGAGCCCAGTGCCAGCAGAAACTGCTCCAGGGAAGAAATCACTTATGGTCCAGTCTCTGACATAAGATTTACAGTATGTTGTATCATTGCAAATAGTTGTTGTCCTTGGTCAGCCTAAACCTAACTTTCAGCCTATTTTGAAATATGAATCAATCTGATATTGCTGTGTCAAAGAGGTGGGAGTTTTTTTCCTTCTGCACTCACCCATATCTTTAATTCCTATTCCCCTGACATCTCTTTTTGGCCTGATTTTGGTTAAAAGACTGAAACTATAAGGCATAAAATTTGCATTCCTAAAATCAACTGAGAAGTCTTGAAAAAAATCTGTTGCTATTATTTTTATCATTACTACTTCCATGTAGCACAGCTCTGTGTATGCATTTCCTGCAAGATCTTTAGATAAAGTGAAGAGTTTTTAATGTCTGTATAGCACATTTTATGGGCTTGTTCCATCAGTTTGACTCTTAGCTCACTCTAAGAGGTCTACTAAGGGGCAAAGAGTTTGTGGATCTGTTCCAAACTCCTCTGAGTGAGAGAAAAGCCCTTGGTGTATCTGCATTGCTCTGCAGAGTTGGCAGTGGACCAGCATTAATAGGTTGGGCTCCACATTTCACCCTCTTCCACCTTTTCAGGCATTCATTTGGGTGCTGGAAGGAGACCCCCAGGTGATTTGCTGTCATTTCTGCTGTATATGGGGCACACAAGTACCTGGAATTACCTAAACCTATATTGGATTGAATTTCCAAGATGACAGACAGGCAGGTGTGGTCTTGAAGGCACGTAGGAGCCATCCCTATTTACAGGAACAGAAAACAAAACAGGCCTCTTCACCTTCCCTGACTTAAATCATCAAGCTCTTACTTGAATTAGTTATGATGAGGAGACATACAAGATAAATGAAGCACATTAGTTGCTTTTCAGGTTTTAATTCAAAATATTTTATACTGAGAATTCTGTTTGTTTCATGGTTATAGGCCTATTTTGGGAAAAAAATAGGAAATAACCTCCAAAATGTTTTACAGAGGGTTGCAGAGAAGATAATCTGAGCAGTGACTGTCTTTTTTTGGATAGAGAGAAATCACCGTATTGCAGAGAGGAGAAGAAAACTGTGCATGCATTTTACATGACCAGGTTATTTGAGAACACGACAGCTATAATGAGAGAGAGATCATCTTGCTTGTGGCTGTACAGAGTGGAGGTCAGACAGCTCTGAATTAGCAGAGTCATTAATATTCTACTACAACATAGAGCTGGAAGGGACCTTCTAGGTCATCAAGCCAACCATGTCATCTAATCCCATTTGAGAAGAGCGGGTGACATTGGAGGCTGAGGAGTGGAGAAAATGCTTGTGGAGACAAAAAGTGCCAGAGTTGTTAACACAGAGTGGGGATGAGGGATTTGTTAAGGGACTCAAGGGAGTTACATACCTGACAGATGTCTTGGAAACTTCCAGTATTTCTAAAGTCTCTTTTGTAATCCTTGCTGTGTTTGGGGAGGAAAAGCCAGTCTATCCGCTATATGTCTTGTGCTGTCAGACCATAATATAAAGGGAAACATGTTCCTGTGTGGAAGAGTGCAAGGTTCCAGGTACAGAGCAAAGAGGGACCTAATCTGCCTGTTCTTGGTGCCCTCAGCTCTTCCTGGAGCTCAGGGTGCTCAACTCTGCTGAGATCATCCCCTTGGGGGTTGTCTTGGAGTTGTGAAGGATGTACAACCATGACTGTTTCTCCAGTACGGATACAGGAGACAGTGCCATGGAGCAGGAAATCGAGGTGCCAGCGTTCCTCCCTCGAAGTCCCACTTGATTCACATCTCAGCTTTGCCTGAGCAGAATTTTAATGCCTCTCTCCCTTTGTTCTCCTCCATGTAACGTGCTAAGATAATTACATTTTTGTGTCTCACAGGGATGTTGTGAGGTTTCTCTAACATTTACCAAGTGTTTGAAGAAGATCTTATGAAGGTAGAGTGCAAGTACCAGAAACTCAGAACAGTCTTAGTGAAATCCTTCCTTCGAGCAATGTAGGCAAATTCAAATTGGAACTATGGCAAACATTTTTTAACAGCAAAAATTAATTAACTGCTACAGCAGCTTCCCAAGGGAAGTGGTAGATTTTTCCACTGCCCAAAAGCTGAAAGCCAGAGCTGCCTGTCATGTTGAAAGACAGGTTCTATCTTAGCTGCAAGTTATGTAGTTAAATGCAGGGGTCACTGGATGATGCAGACAATAGAAACGATGACACTGTGGAGTTAAAATATTTTAAACTGTATCTGTTTGCCTTCACTCTTTTCCCCCTCTATTCTATGTGATGTTATGCCAACACTACACAAATGTGTTTCTATTGATACAGAGACCTCAGACATTAAATAGAAGACTCTTTTGAGAAACAGGGCTCTCCTTTCTGATCTCTCCTGTGTACATTGGCCTTCATGTGTTTATGAAGTTGGAGAGGACACATTTATTTTCACCTTCCACTTTTACCTCCCTGTGATATGGGATTTTATACAGACTTCCATCCCAGGGTTGTCACTTTGTGGTCTAGATCTAGATTTGGGAAGAAGGTTTTGACAATGGATGGTATCCAAGCATCAGCTGTTCCTGAGCACGGCCAGGTGTTTTGGGCCTGTCTTGCTGTGATATCCTTGTGGAGAAAGGCAACAGACCTGTGACAAGAGTGCCTTGGTTCCATAAGTCACATTGGCCACTATTCTTTACATAAGAAATTGCCAAAATTCACATGGGATTCTGTCTTCTCCTCTGTTAAAGAGTTTAGACTGCCTTTTTGTGCCTCAAAATGGACAATTTTATTTATTTTTTTACTAAAAACTCAAATGGTTCTCAACGATCAAACATGATTTGCTGTTTATGTCAAATTTGCAAAGACAAATCACTTACAAAACTCTGCATTCAGGAGGAGCATCCAAATAACCAACTGGTGGCCAGTGTCTTCTACTGTGATGGATGAAGGTTTAGGGGAGGAAAGAAGGCATTATGTAAACAACAGATAGATTCTTCTTATCGTTATTTTAAAGGTGGTTATAACATGAACTAAAATAAAACACATTTGAGTAGTGACCTTTGTGCGTGAAGGTGGGGAAAGAAAAGCAGTTCATCAAAAAGATCACATCTGAAAGATTAATTTGACAGTGATGATACAGTAAGTGCTACTGTAAATATGATTTTCTTGATTTTAAAAGAACCATTTGGTTTTCCAGACACACAATTCAACACTGCGCCAACTGGCAGCTTTGGTGTTTAAAAATGGATTGTGTCGAGACAAGGTAATACCCAGAGGCAAATGTGCTGTTATGAAAGAGCTGTACAGGTTTATATTAGAGTCAGAAAAGGGGTTTGTGACTGTCAGGAGGCAGGCAAAGGGCAAACCTGGATCTTATCAATGCACTGAGAGTCTGCAGAAGTCGACTTCTGTCTTGTGGCTACATGGGCTGACTTTCAAAAATATGTGAGCTGGGAGGATGGACTCTCATGTTCTTTATTTCCATTTTGTTCAGCCTGGATGGGGCTTTGACCAACCTGGTCTAATGGAAGGTGTCCCTGCCCATGGCAGGGGGTTGGAATTAGATAATCTTTAAGATCCCTTCCAACTCAAACCATCCCATCATTCTATGATCTGTGTTCTGGGGGTGCTCAGCATTCACGCAATTTTGTTTAATTTAGCCTGGGATAATTCTTGGCTGAAGACATCTCCTGACATATACCAAAAAAGGTGTTCTAAAGTTGTTTTGTGCTCCTTGCTGCTGGGCAGTGCAGAGAACAGAGGACCCCCAAGGCTTCACTGCACAAAACCATTTGAAAGCCAGGAGGGAACATGATGATCTGCCATCTGTGTGGAGCAGAGCAGAGAGCTTCACTCAGCAGTTTCTGAAACAGTCCCCTAACTCAGACTAAGCAGGAGAATTAGATACAGTCCAATTTAACATTTGCCAGTGACAGAGAAGCATCTGCCCCTTCTGTGATTAGTTACCACAGTTTAGAAGACACACACACATTTGATTTCCATTCTGAATTCCTATTTGTTCTCCATATCATGAGCTGATGCCAGGTTTTATCCTTGCAGCACTGATGGAAAGGGTGGGTGAACACCTTAGTTGGTAGATGTGCCAGCCAGGCTGATGGAGAGGCTGGATATAACCTGGTTCCTGGTATCATCTGTTCAAATCCCATCTTTCTTTCTGCACTTCCTGTAGGGATACTGGAAATATCCATGTTCCCTCTTTTCTTTGTCTGCCTGCTTTCCATTAGAGACAAAGCCAGCTTCATCCTTTCTCTCCCTGGCCTCTTTCCAGTCATCTCCAGTTCCTCCTTGCATCATAGATCCTCTGTTACTCACCTTGGGCAGCAAAAAAGTGAGTTTTGTTCATTTTCAGGGCCATTTTTTGCCTCCACAAAGGACAGGGAGGAAAAAGGGGAGGTCCTACCTGCTCTACCTGTATAGTCAGGATATAGGTGTTTCATGGCCTGGGAGGCTGAGAAGAAAGGCTGTAGAGATATTTTGGGATGTGTTGGATAGTAATTTACAATCCCTGATGATGAGATTCAGTGGTTTAGATTATCTTTACCAGATTTTTGTGCCAGCCTTTGCTTCCTGTCTTTTTTTCTTTAAAGCAGACTGTCCACTCATTTCCTTCTATACTTGTATATTTTGATAAACTCAAGAGTTCTGTGGCCATTCTTTGGTCTGGTTGCCAGCACCTGCTTTCTGCCAACTGCTTCCTCTAGGTTTGGTTCCTAAAAGGGGAAAGACCATCATCTTCCAGGTGTGCCTCTTCCTGAGAGAGTCCCCAGTGCCATACACAACAGGATATATCCTCTCCATGTGGCATCGTTGTCCTGAAGAGCAAAGGACACCTGATCTCCACCCATTACAGCAAGGAGAAGTTGTGCAGAATGCAAACTTCATGCTGGGAGATGGGAACCTTGTTAATTAAAATGTCAGTGACTCAAATCCCCTTAAGGTGAGAAAGAGCTGCATTTTTTATTACCATTGCTGTTAATGATACGGTCACCTGGTACCTTGTAGAGGCATAATGCACTTCAATTACCCTGACAAGGTCTGCCCACTCTTCCTCTGTGCCTTATACATGACTCTTCCAGAGAATACTGAAATAAAGTTAGAAACAGAGAGAAAAGTGAAAAAAAAAATAAAAAGGAAGTGCTTTTATTTTTTCCATCCTGTTTGGCTAAAGTCATTTATCAGGAGAAGAGGACTTGGCCTCAAGCTGTGCCAGAGGAGGTTCAGTTGGACATGAGGAAGAATCTCTTCATGGAAGGGGTTGTCAACGCTTGGAAGGGGCTGCCCAGGGAGGTGGTGGAGTCCCCATCCCTGGAGGTGTTCAAGGAATGACTGGGCATGGCACTCAGTGCTCTGGTCTAGTAGACAAAGTGGTGATGGGTCAAATGTTGGACTTGATGATCTCGGATGCCTTTTCCAATCAAAATGATTCTGTGATTATTCTCCATATCTTGAACGTGATATTTGAGCTTAGCATCAAGCTCATAGGAGAGGAGAAACAGCCTAGAACAGGTGCTACATAGATAAAGAGGAGAAAACGGTGTTGGAGCCAAGCAGGAAGGGAAGGAAAGCTGGGAAAATAAGAAGGATCCTTCAGGATAGATTTAAAAAGGGTGATGTGTATCTTATGACTTGAGTGTTCTGCTGAAAAACTTTAATCAGCTCTTGCATGGTTGGAAGTATCTACTCCTCTGCTCTATTTCACCCTGTTAACTGAGAGGGATACTGTGAACATGCCCTTCTCTTTATAGAGGATGGAGAAAAGGACTCCGCTAGGAAGGACTTTTAAAAGTGTAACGGAAGGACTAAAAAGACATGGCTAAAACTGTGCTCCATGTCATCAGGGACTTTGTAAATACATAGGGCCACTTCCATGGCTAATTTAGAGCAACAAGCTTATTGAAATCATTAAGGTCATGAGACTTGAACCCTAGTTTGCCTCTGCTTTGCCAAAAACAAGCAATGAGCAATGTGACCATGTTTTTTGTAGGTCAGAAAACGCTCAGACTTTCTCATTCCAGCTTGGTGGCATAACCAGGAGGTGACACTTCTTTCACAGCTACTTAAGCACCTGCAAGATCTCTCTATAGCACTAAGCAAGAGCTTCAAGAGCTGCAGTGAAAGCAAACTCAGCTCCAAGTTAATGGGCCTTTTCCGGTCTTGAGGTACAAAATATTTCTGTCAAGACAGTGTCTATGAGTCAGGCTCCAGTGATTCTGATTCCACCTGGGAGCAGTTCCCACAAAGGCCAGCCAAGTCATTAACACTCTATGGCTAATTGCCTGTTGTAAGAATGGCATAAAGCACCTTTGCTTCAAGATGAGCTCAGCTTGAGCAGTGATGCTGGTTCTCATCGTGGTACATTTAGCCAGGATTTATCTGCTGTCTTGGTGTTGTCATTTGTGGCAACTCTGGTCACAGGATGAACCAGGAAATGCTCTTCTTAAAAGCCTCATCTTTCCATGACCTGTGCTCCTTCTGACGAATGAGACCCAGAGGTGAAACTGCCCCAGCAGCCCTTGCACGTTTGCTGTCACAGCTTTGAACATGTAAGGATCCTGTGAGCAACTGTCTCACATTACTGGGGGATGAGATTGTCTTTGGCTCTGTCAAATTGTGACTCAGCAGGTTGTAGTAGCACATTTTATTGTTGCAAGAGAGGAGGGATCAACTTCGAGCTGCAGAGAGAACTGTGAGCATCAGAGTGAACATCCTGCAGGAAAGAAAAGGTGGAACGGAAGGAGGGTCCTGAGGCTGTGTTGAGGAACAACAAGAAATTTTTAGGGGTTAAAACAATTTCAAGAATTATCTCAGAAAATTTCTGCAATGGCACAGGACAGAGCTGTAAGAAAACACGGTTAATTCCCGTACAGATATCTCACGCTTTGGGAGCATCTCAGACATGTCAGCATGGCCTACTCAAGCAAACATAGACCGATGACAAAGATAAATTATTCCTGGGCTGAACCGCTACTATGGGCTGTGTGCATGGACACACTGGATGACCAAGGCCAGGCTGGATGGGGCTTGGAGCAACCTGGGCTAGTGAAGGTGTCCCTGCCCACAGCAGAGGAACTTGAATTAGATGATCTTTAAGGCCCCTTCCAACCCAAACCATTCTTTGGCTCTATGTACCTTCCACTGAAATTTAGTGGGGTTGTTATTAACTCAGGTAATTAGGGGGAAAAGCAAGCATCTGATATTTAGTGTACTTTACAGTGAAGAGCACTGCAAGGCTGTGACTTTGTAGTCCAAAGGAGGAGAAGAGGCAGCCTTGTCAAAATCCTAAAAATCTAACGTCTTGCTCACATTTAAAAACAAAAAACCAAACAAACAGAAAACCCAAAACAGCAAAAAAGCCCCCCCCCAAAAAACCAAAACCAAAAAAACCCTACAGATATCTAATTATTCTAATTTCTTAATCTCTGTTATTCACTTCTTACACATTAGAAACGCTCAATGCATAGGACATTAATATTTTCTGCTGAGTGACCCACGCTTGAGGAAACTGCTGCTGTATGAATAAATTGTAATAAACACAGTGAATATTTCATTGGCAGAAAGAACAGACTCTGGAAGGTAGGAGAACTATGGTGTGCTGATTTTTACGCTCACACAAGAGTGTTTCTGACAGCAGGACTGTTGTGCACTGCCCAAAAAGGAGCAGAAGCAGCAATTTGTGACGGCTCTGACTGATATCACTAACCAGTGTGGAACCCAAATGGTTCTTCTTGATACTTGTAATGAATGTGACATTGAAAAAAATAATTACATTCACCAAGGAACAAATAAGTGAAGGAGTGAAAATAGCTAAAAATTATGATGGAATCCTAATCTCTCAGTAGGGAAAAATACAAGTTGTATTGGATCATTACCTGAAGTAGACTACTCACTAGCTACTCACATTACAGTGTAGACAGTCAAAACACTGAAAAATGAACACTTGGATAGTTCTTCCTGGCCTGGAATAAGTAGATAAAAATAAGATGTTGCTACAGATCCTGTCCTTTTGGTGTCCTGTGATTTATATGCATGATTTGGTCTGATATGCTGCGCATCAACAGGAGTCTTTTCACTAAAAGTTTGTCCAAAATGTCCTGAGATATTCTGTAGTGGATGCAATGCTACTGGGATAACACTCTCTGTGACAGACTAACAGAGCCTTATTTTGCTGCCCCTGAATCACAGCCTGCTCTGGGAGAGATGCATATTCCCTGCAGCAGCAGAGGAACCTCTGTAGAAAGCCACTGCTGTTTTTGGACTGCTGCCTCATCTTCCTGCTGGAGAGTTCCTCTTCTGGCCTTTTAATTTGCTGTGTTCTCTGTTCCTCTCCCCGTGGGTTCATTTTTGATGGATAGCACTGACACGTACATGGATGTGGTCTTCCCGCTGAGTTGATGGGTGACAGCTTTTAGGGTTTGGGTTACACCCAGAGTACTTTGCTAAGGAGGCTGTCAGATTAGTATTAAGTGTCAGACAAATGATAGAGCTCTTTCAGTAATGATCCTGACAGCGTTTCTCTGGCTGTCACCACCGAGATGACTCCAGGACATACAAAGCAATCACATTCCTTGTCTACATGATATGTGTAAACACACTCAGCTGTTCCCCTTTACCAGAAGAACTGAATTAGACCTTTGGCCTCCCTGAACTGAGAAGAGAAGTGAAGAGCAAGGTCCAAGATCAACCATCTGGAAAGAGGAACAAGGGGCCGGAGCACCACAATGGCTCTGACTTGTACAAATTACTGCTTTACACCTGATACTTTCCTTTTCTGCCCAAGACCTCCTTAAGGGGTGAAATGCCTTATGTGTCTATTGCAGGGCTTTGTTTGGGAAGAATCCTCCTCCCTCCCCAGCCTCCCGAATGACTCAATAATTACTTTAACTGATTCAAGGCTCCCCCTCAACCTCCAACCGCCCCCCTCGCCGCCATTCAACTTTAACACAAGACCACACTGTTTCTCGGTTTCCAATGCGCCCAAAGCTATTCAGGCCACTTGTTCCTCTCTGAATGGAGCTGACAGAGCTGCTTTTGTACAGAGGCAATTTTGGATTTAATTGGAGACCTACTGGGGGCAGGGCCGGGGGGGTGGGGGAGGGAATGGGGTCACTGGGTCAGTGTTTTGCAAAGATCAACTCAAAGGAGAGTCCAAGGGGAAAAATTAATGTGGGTTAGATGTTTGGGAAGAGGCTTTGCGTGGGGCTACTTAAGGGCAGTGTTCCCCATCTTCCAGAAATGACCATGGTACCTTTTTTGGGATCAGAAAGCAAACAGGGTCAGGCCTGGGGCAGATGGCTTTAACAGCCATTTCGAATCTGTAATGACAGATCCCAGGGTGCTTTCTGCAAGGATCACAGAATAATTCAAGCTGTGGTGAAGGAGGTCCAGTGTCGCAAAGGTCACTTGCTGCAGTCCATCCCCTTAGGTCAGGCATTCATCATGAACATTAAAGGAGCTCTGCTAAATTCCCTTCTCCAGCTCTGCATCCCTCCCTGGAGATAAGTTCAGCTTCAGTTCTGTCTATACCACTTTTGGGGCACAGTTCATGCTGGCACTGTGAATGCACCATGAGAAAAGAAGACCTTTTTTTCTAGTGAGGCACACGGAAAGTCACACCATGCTTTGAAAGAGCACAGTCGTGCTGTGTAAGGGGACCACAGGTCATAATCCACATGAAAAATGGATCTCAGTGAGGCAGCATAAAAACAGTGGGACTCTCCTACTTCACTGCTCAGCTTCTTTTTTGGCTGTCCCCACTTTCTCACCTAACAAAAAAATATAAATTAAACTGGAAAGAATTGCATTGATTGTGATGCAGAAAAGCCAATATAATCCTGGCAGAGATACACCACAGCCCAACAGAGATTCAGTAAAGCTGTTTATGCAAAAAGAAGCCTTTTTTTGGTCTTAAAAGGCAAATGAACATGACTTCAGATACAATAGGTAAGACTGCCTTGAGTGGTTTAAAAAATTCTCCCTTCCCACCCCTGTCAACCATCCCATGTCCACAGCACATCGAGGTCACCTCCCCTCAGCTGTTGCTCGTCCTTGGTCTCTACTTCTCCATCAGAGAAATGGCTCTCAATTTGCTGACCTATCTTCATTTTTAAAATGTCTGGAAGCATCAAGAGAGGTGGAACCACCTCTTATTAAACTGCTCCAGGTTGATGACAAGCGTGGAGATGACAGTGCCCTTGTACAGCTCCGAGACAGACACCTGCTGGGAGCATGTGCTGGGGGGGTGATGCATAATTTAGTAGTAAAACAGCAATCGTGCTATTATCCTGATGATGCACTTCAAAACCTGACATCTCCTGCCAGCTGCTCCAGGGAGGAGCAGACTGGCACTGCTGAACAGGGGTGACCAAGAGGAGCTCCTGGTTTTTGTGGGGGTATAGAAAGGTGACCTCAGTTGAGTGAACAGAGACAGAGTGAAAAGCTGTTTAGTCAAGGTTGCTACATCCCTGAGGATTACTTTTCCACCCAGCAGCACAACTTTTCTCTGCTTCTTTCTCTTATGAACCTCTGGCTGCAAGTCCCTCTGGGATGCCTCTGCTGCCTTTTCACACCATCCCTATGGACCACAGATCCAGGTTTCCTCTAGGGAAACAGGGAGAGGTGTTTAAAGATGTCAGAGACCTATTGAGTTGGTTTTCTATCAGCAGTTCACCAGCCCTGCTCTGGCAGCCTCAGTCAGAATGAAGCAACAAAGAGTGCAAGCAGCCTTTGCTCTATTCCCACTACCTACTTGAAAACAAACAAGGCTGACATTTATAAGGCCTTAGAAAGCCTGGGTTTAGCATTAGATCTACTCTCAGATCCCTACTGTATTCCTCTCCTTGACATCTCCTTGGTCTCAAACTGCTTGTTTCTAGAGACAATGGTGGTTTGGAAGAGGGAGTAAACTTCTCCTGTGCCCAGAGGTCCCAGAGAAGCTGTGGATACCCCATCCTTGGAAGTCCTCAAGACCAGGTTGGATGGGGCTTGGAGGAACCTGGACTAGTGAAAGGTGTCCCTGCCCATGACAGGGCTTGTATGATCTTTAAGGTCCCTTCCAACCCAAACCACTAATTCTACAATTCTGTCCCCCCTCAGCTTAAGGAAAAACACATTTTGATACATTTCTGCTCCCAGGGGTTTTAAGGATAATGTCGAAGCCCAGTAAGCTACAGTATTTTAAGCACCACTCTGTGATGCTGCTTGCAAGAATATAGGAGTGGCCTGTGTCAGGCATTTCTGTGTTGGTATCTTGACTGAGAACCCCTTTGAAACACCATTCTTGGCTGTGATTTAAACAGAATCATAGAATGGTTTGGGTTAGAGGGGACCTTCAAGATCAGTTAGTGCCAACCCCTGCCTTGGGCAGGGACACCTTCTACTAGACCAGGTTGCTCAGAGCCCTTTCCCACTTGGCTTTGAACACCTCCGGGGATGGGGAGTCCACCACCTCTCTGGGCAACCTGCACACAAAGATGGCAGTAGGAAGGACTTGCTGGACCAGGGGTGTATGCCTGGAAACTCCTGCTAATCCATCAAGCCCTGATAGTTGTAAGACTTCCTCATTCTACTTGAGTCTCATGGTGCTGCAAGTCAATAACCAGTATCAGCCACATCAAAGGTGAAGAGTGAACAAGTCCATGTGCCTGGTCAAGGCTGGATGCAGCAGAGGAGAGCAAGGAAATCTGTTCACCTCCGTCCTCAGCCCCAGCACCATAGGGAGAGCAGTTACTGCCAGCTGGGCTTTTTGTGCTTCACAAAAATCACTGATGGTCCATTGCTGCCCATGCTTGAAAAGCTCGTATGTCCAGTATGGCTTTGGATGAGGAGCAAGGGAAGGAGGACAAGTTGGCCTTCCTTTCTCCAAGACTTCCTCACCCAGGACTGTCTCTGTAAAAAAATAAATCTGTGCTAGTTATCTGCAAGGGAATAAAGAGAAGTAGCAATGCTGATCTAAATTATATATTATATGATCAATTATATATTGAACCTCCTAAAATGTTTTTGTTTAAAGAGAAAGAATTCTGCTGTTAATAAACCCGATGGACACCTGATTTTCAAAACAAGGAGGTACCACCAGGTTATATATCTCTACCAAGATTATACTGTCACAGAAAGTATAATTAATGTACCTTTAGCACTGTGAAGGTGTTTGCTGCTCTATATATACCTCCTCAATAGGCGTCCAGGTACACCAAAGCATGACCCCATCATCTCAACTAATATTCTCTCACTCAGATGCCAAGTTCTAATGTCCAGGCATAAGTAGGAACAATCACCACGGCTACAATTGCTATTTCCCAGCACTGCTCCATCAGTATTTAATCTGCTGCTTTATAGAGCACTGTAGGAGATCCCCAGAAAGGAAAACAGCTGCAGCCAAGTTCTGCTCCAAAAAGTATTTTCAATTGAGAGGCCTATTAATCCAGGCAAGAGGCATTAAATGACGTAACAGAGAAGCTGGAGGGCTGATATGCCCTTCTACCCAGGGTAGGAAAAAAATCTTTTTATGCCTGGGATAGCTGCTGTAAAAGAGAGCCCTACAGGAGTCGGAGAAATTTGTTCCAAGATTATTATTTTTCCTTTTTGAAGCAGCAGCTCTTGGCTTTCTTTTTTACCCTAAACCAATGTAATGTATTTCTATGCACATATAAACATATTTTATATGCATATTTGCTTATATATTTACATATAAACCACAGATTTATATATTTATTTATATAAGTATACTTATATATGCATATATATGTATATATATTTACATTTAATTTCTTTGGTTGTTGAAATAATTGCTTAGGTGTCCACAGATACATGGAATGACTCTTGGGGTTGTCCTGTGCAAGGCCAGGAGTTGGACTGTGATGATCCTTGGCGGTGCCTTTAAACCCAGGATATTCTGTGATTCCATTATTCTGTGAGATGACAGGCAGTGCAAAAAGAGCCTGGAGCTGCATTCCAGGTATTCCCAGACATTTCCACTCAGACTCTTTTACTCCTTGAGCTTGCGAAGAGAGACACATCCTCCAAAGAAGGGTTGGAAGTGTCTTCTAGAAAAAGTGTTGGAATAATCAGTAGGAAACTTAACACTCACT
The DNA here is from genome assembly GCA_035047845.1 of Dendrocincla fuliginosa. Lineage (NCBI taxonomy): Eukaryota > Metazoa > Chordata > Aves > Passeriformes > Dendrocolaptidae > Dendrocincla > Dendrocincla fuliginosa. The sequence continues at coordinate 149,311,379 of JAWWMO010000083.1, forward strand.
TTTGGGATCCTTGTGCGACCCTGAAAAAACTGTCTCTGTGCCTGAAGTCCAAGTCTGGAACGTGGTAAAAACAGCTCAGACTACTTTCATGAAGAGGTGGTGAACATTCATTTTTGACTCAAATTTTCTAATTTTATATTCCTGCATATTGGGTTTTTCTTTTTGCACCTGTAACTCTCCAGCAAGTGAAACCTGAGATGAAGTGTTTGGTATCTCCCACAATGGTAAGATTTAGAACCCCAGTGGGTATGTGATGTACTGAGATTTTCTTGCTTTTTTTTCTCCCGTGTTTGAAGAGGCCGAGTATGTGAGCTGGGATGATATCAGTGCTCATCAGGTAATAATTACCAGGTAATATCAGAAGGTTGTTCTCACCTTGATGTGTTGGCAGGGAGCAAGTGATGATAACATAACCTTTTCACCCAGCTTAGAATCACAGAATAGGTTGGATTGGATCAGACGACCTTCAAAGGTCATGGAAAGGGATATCATCCACCAGACCAGGTTGTTCAGAGCCTCATCCAACCTGGCCTTGGTTGGCCAAGTTTCCAACCTTGGTTTCCAGGGATGGGGAATCTACCAGCAACCTCTGAGAAACCTGTTCCAGTGTTTCACATTCCTCATTGTAAAAGATTGCTTCCTTATATTGAGTCTAACTCTTCCCTCTTGTAGCTTAAAACCATTACCCCTTGTCCTATCACTACAGGCTCTACTAAAAAGTATCTCTCCATCTTTCTTATAAGCCAGCTTTAGGTACTGAAGGGCTGCAATAAGTTCTCCCTGAAGCCTTCCCTTCTCCAGGCTGAATAGCCCCAGGTCTCAACCTGTCTCCAGAGTAGAGGGGCTCCAGTCCTCTGATCATTTGTGTGGCCTCCTCTGGACCCTTCCCAAGAGGTCCATGTCTCTCCTATGTTGAGGACTCCAGGGATGGACACAGTGCTAGAGACGAGGGTCTCACCAGAGTGCAGTAGAGGAGGAGAATCCCAAAAGACCAAGATATAGCTGACCTTCTGGGCTGTGAATACGTGTTGATGGGTCATGTTCCATTTTTCATCCACCAGTATCCCTCTGTCCTTCCTGACAAGGCTACTCTCCATCCCTTCATCCCCCAGCCCGTGTTGATACCCGGGGCTGACCCAACCTATGTTTAGGACTTTGCACTTGACCTTGTAAGACACATAATATTAGGCCTCAGTCTTTGGAAAGCTTGTGCTTCTGATCCCATTTTTCTCTGGGATCCCAATCACTGAAATCTCTTAATGCTGTTAAGTCCCTATTAGCACATTCACATGATTTGTTTTTGGAAAAAGAAGCAGCAGATGAGAAATATTTCCCTATTTGGCTCATTATCCTATTGCAGTCCATAGCATAGGAGGCTTGGTAAGTTATTTTTGACTCTGTATAACAGACACTTCACACAGGAGATGGATTCAGTACTTCTATAAAACGAGAAGATGAATAACAGCAACAAACACCAGAAAGCTGAAGTAATAAACCATCTCACTGGACTATCTAGTCTGCAACTTGTTTTTCTCTCCTCAGAATGGAAGCACAATCTTGACCCCTCCATCTCCACACTCCCTTCCCTTTTCTTTTAGACATGTTGATTCTTCTGCATTCAGGAAGAAATTGCTGTAGCCTGAAGTTGTTTTTATTTGTTCGCCTTAAGTGACTGCATCACCTGACAATTTCCTTTCATCACCTGCCAATTTCTTCTACAAACCTGTCCCTTAATTGCTGCTTAGACTTCTGATCAGCTTTTGTGTAACCACTGCTTGGCTCCCAGTCCATCCGAAACCCACGGGCTTTAATAACAGCACAGCGTGACAAGAATATTATTTGTAAAGGTGTTTCTGATCCCATGTTATGAATGAATATACTACAAACAGTTATGTTCATTCTCCACCCTGCTAAAGGAATTAAAATTTTAATTTCTCAGGATAAACACTGTTCCTGATCACATCTCCCAGCACACAGAGGGTCTGGCTAATAATGTAATGGATGTCAGGATTTTTTCCACCTACCAGGCACTTATCCATGGGTGGATAAGTTCCTTCAAATTTCAGCTGTATTGGAAAGCCCTTTCTGTAATCTCAGCCAACTCCTCTACCTCCTCACTAGTTTGGTCCTTTGAGTTTTTGGCCACTGCAAACAAATTCTGATATGTATTTCTGTCTAACATAATGGACAGTATCTTCTGCAGTGGTCAAATATCAAGTATACACTGCTTGTTTTCCACTAAAATGCCAGTTGAAATTGCAGTATTAATTCTTTCTGCAGTTCTTGTACATCTCAAACGACCAGAAATCACACAATTTTGCTGGAGTGGACATGGCTGTGACCCATCTGGAGAGTCAATGCAGGGATATCTACCTTTAATATTTACTCTTCACTGACTTTGTTTTCTAGATTACTACTGACTACTTGAAGAGCATAAAAACTTGTTTTTATGGAAATACCTACCCTGATAAAAGATAAAGTTAGGAAATAGTGTGCCTGATGTCTATATCCACTTGTTTCAGACCTTGATATTTGGAAGCAAGGGCTGAGAAAGATCTCTAACTCTCATACATACACAGATTTTGATATAATCAGACTTTTTAAATCAGTAGTTTTTCAAGATTTTAGTGTGCATACCATTGTGCACTATCAGTGGCTGTGAGATGAAAAGGGGAGATAAGCTCTATGGCTGTGAGCCAAACTTTAATCTAAGCTTCAGTATGTAAACCATACTTGAGGGAGTTAAGGAAGGGAATATCTGCTGGTGAAACTCAGTCCATCCCGATTCAAAGTACTGAGACTAGCAAGAAAGGCCTGAAACTCCTCTTCCAAATATGTGTGGAGGTTGGGGTCAGGAAACTTCTCAAAGTAGGTTGGTGGGATCACTGGGGATGGAGAAATTGAAACCATGACTACACACACAAACTTAATGTGTTGACTCACCATATGCTAGCTAACACTGCTCCATGTCTCTCATGTTCTACCACAAAATATTTTGGTGTTTTGGGACCCACATGGCTCGTGCAAGACCATGAAAGCCATAGATTTATGAGAAAGTGCTCTAGCATTTATTAATCAGCTGGAAGTGTTCAAGGCCAAGTTAGATGGGGCTTGGAGCAACTGGTCTAGTGGAAGGTGTCCGTGCCCATGGTAGGGATTTGGAATGAGAAGATCTTTAAGATCCCTTCTAATTCAAACTAGTCTGTGATTCTCTCTCATTCTGTGAACTTTTCCAAGGCCAGTCCTGCTGTAGTTAAGTGCCATGCATCCTAAGTAGGTGCCTGGCGCATTTTCCAACTCTTTCCTCCTATAGTCAGTATTCTCCCTTCCAAGGCCATGCAGATTGCTACAGATCACAGCTCCTGATGAAATCTTAATGGCTAGAACCTTTGGCCTGCAAGATGAGGCAGGATAACTGCATTTCAAGTGCTTCATTGCTTTCCTGGAATTTCTTTGAGCGTGTTTTCTTCTCAGGCTCTCCTCTCAGGGCACAGGTTTCAGCTGCCAGTCTTGTAAAAAATGGTTTCAGCCTAAACTTCTTTGTTCTGGATGAAAATTGAACATGTAAATTATATATTTTCCTTGGCTCAGGAGCTCAGTCACCTGTCTTAGTTTTGTCCTTCATTGTGCCTGGACTGAACTGAGTTTCATATCTGGTTAGTTACTTGAAGTCAAGATGTAGTTTTGATTGCTGCATCTTTTACTACCAAGAGATGCAGCAGTGCTGTTGGAGATTCACTACTCATCTCTAGCATTTTTTGCTGTTTTGAAAGAATCCTCTGATTTTACAAGCACAGTTAAATTTCCAGCTGGATATATGGAGTGTGAGGGTAAGAAAGAACATAAGAAGTTTTCTGGTGCAGTCCCATCACAAAGGAAAGCTAAGCAAAAATACAAATGAACCATAACACATGTTTTTTGGGGGGATGGGATGTGGTCTAATTACTCAACAATAAAGCTGATCATCCAAGCCCCACGATTTTCCTTCTATCTCTGCTAGTAACTAAGAAATACAGCCATAAACAAGCCATCTTGTTCCCTATATATTGTTTAATGTAAAGGGTTAATATTTCTGCCTCTTGGTTGTGTTTTGCAAGTGTTTTGTGATACATAAAGCATCCCTGTATGTAATGACTGTTGTAGATGCAACCAGAAAAAATGGTGTCAATTTTTAACAAATTATAGGTGTTCCCAGGGACAGCTTCATGAGAAATCAATAAACAGTGCACCTCCTGTAGGCTTTCAGAATGTTGTGATACTTCTCTCTTACACAATCCGTTTCATCTTTAGTTAAAAATATCCCACACCAACAGGGAACCCCAAATTTATGGGTAAGGAAGCTGAGATAAAGTTAGAAAAAGGGAGCTTTGAAATTGCACTCCATGCAAAAAGCTGTCAGGGGTCTCCTCGGGCTTAGTGCTTAGTTTTGAACCTCTTGATTTAGTTTATATTGGTTTTGAGAGACACACTATAACAGCCAAAAGTTCAGGAACAATGTAATGTCTAAGGCCATCACCACTGAGGAGATAAGAAAGGTCCCACTGGCCTTAAAATCCAGGACTCTGCAAATGGCTGACACTGGTGAGTCACTTAAGAATAATGTGTCCTGCAGGAATAGCTCCAATAGACAGGGACACACCAGCAAACCATAGAGCACCTTATGGATGATAAAGTATAATAATTCAAGGCTCATTATGAAAGGAACCTGTATGGAAATAATCTCAGTTAAAAGCAGAATAAAAGAACAAAGGAATCAGCAAGTACCCAGAAGGGTCATGTTGGGCACCCTCCCTTGATATGATTAAATAGACGAATAAGTGAATAAGTAATAATCTAATCATGGAAGGGGCCAGGCAAACTCAGCATTAAACTACTAGACTAGGCAAGTTTTTCATTTGTGACCAAATGACCTCATATTTTTTCCATCTGCTTCTATTAAGCAGAGTCATTTCTTCCATCAAGCGCAGTGGCAAAAAAATTTCTCCAACAGTTCCAGGAAGAGAGGAGTAAATGGTTTCTTCTGGGGAAGAAGAGTGAGAAATTAATGCCCCGACATGTTCTTTCCTAAAATCAGTGAGAATTTTGCTATTAATTTCAGGGGTCTGTTGGAGGAGGACAGAGTCCTGTACTGAACAGTGCTTATCTTCTCTGATGGAAAGGAACAGTCACTCTGCTGGGGAGTCACAGGGAACAGCATTCAGAACTACACTAAGAAGTATCTCCAGACTCTGCAGAATAGGCAGAGCCTCAACCAGATGTTTGAGAGGATGATCCAGGATCAAACACTCGTTCATCCGGAGCCCATGTTAACAATGTACCCACCTCAAATCTTCAGTATACCCATGCACTCATCTGAAAAGTTGCACTGCTCCCTTCCTGTGTCGAGTGTTATGGGTTTGGTCTGGGTAGCATTGGGGACCTCTGGGCAAGTCACTTACATGACAGAGCAGGAGGGCACTGTAATGGTGCCTTTGAGAGGGCAGATAAAAAAGAATGGTCAGACTTCCTGAGAGAGCTGAGCTTATTCAGCCTTGAGAAGAGATGACTCAGGGGGACTTACCCATGTCTGTCAGTGCCTGCAGGGAGGGAGCAGAGCGTGGACCAGGCTCTGCTCAGAGGGCCCAGCAATGGGACAAGAGGAACGGGCAGGAACTGATGCCCAGGAAGTTCCACCTGAACATGAGGACGAACTTTGCTGTGAAGTCACCCAGCATTGGGACAGATTGTCCACAGAGAGTGTGGAGTCTCCCTCATTGAAGATATCCCAGAACCATCTGGACACAATCCTGTGCCATATGCTCCGGGATGACCCTGCTGGAGCAAGGAGGTGGGACCAGATGACCCACTGTGGTCCCTTCAAAGCTGACCCAGTCTGTGATTCTGTGTCTTTGCACACCCACTCAGCACTCACATCTGTGTGAAGCTTCTGTGATCCTTCTCCCTCCTGCAGAGCTTCTCATATGAGATTTTACAGCATTGCTTGAGACTCTGTAGGGAAGACTCAGTTCCCCACAGTGCAATTTTCTAATAGACAAAGCAGCCAAGGTGCAGAACTGACTTAGCTAAGAGCACCAAAGAAGTCACAAACCTAAGAATCAAGAACAGTCTCTGATCTTCTGCCTTTCAACAGTTTTCAAACCATTATTTTGTTTAGAGAATAAATATCCATCCCATTCACATTTCTTTGGTCACCCTGTTTCTGCTGGTAGGGGATGAGACTAGATTTGAGTCTGCAGGTGTCCAAAATAGAAAAGCTGATGGCTACCCATCCCAAAAACTGATGGGCACCCATCCCAAATTTTGTGGCACAGCTCTAACAGTTCCCAAAGCTCCTGAGTGATGTTTTGACTCTCTTTTGAGCACAGTCCATCAGACTGCAGCACTGTGATGACCACTGGTGTCCTCAAAAGAAGCCAGCTGGTGATGAGACCAGAGAGATACTGAAAGGGATATCTGGCACAGTCTCCTCTAATGCCTCTGGATCAGCAGTTCTAAATTTTGAACAGGAGAGACGGGCCAAAATTACGTGTTCTGCCCAAACAGTGTCTGCTATTGGCATTGCTGGAAACAGAGTATTAGGCTTTTGTGGTAGGGTGTTTTTGTTATGAGCTCTTTTAAGACTTGGTGAGTTCAAAGTATAGATTAGGGCGCTCCTGATGTTGAAGAATAAATACATTAGATTTTTCTTTTTTTTAGTCTACAGAAAAGTTTATAGCACTCCTGCACGCCTCCGAAAGCTGCAGTGTTAGAAAGGTGCCCATAGAAGTGGAGAGCTGTGTTGTGAGTTCTTGAACTTCTTGAAGCTCAGAAAACTAATGTTCCCTTGTACTTAAAGCATTATAAATGTGCTGTTCTTGAGCAACAGCAAAAAGTTCATCCCAGGGTACAAATTTTGTTCTATCCAAATATCTATTGCAAAGACTGTGAGTTGGTGAATTTGGTACCGTGCCGCTTGGCAGGAGGAAAGCCCTACACAGAGGCTGTTCAAACATTCATTTATTTACAGAATAATTGGTGGTTATTAACTAGTTAATTAATAAAGATTAGATGGAGTGATCAGGGAAAAGAACTTGAAATTAAAAAAGTTTGGCTGCAGTAGTAGGTGGTGTATTATAAAGGTTTGTAAATGTGGTAGAAGAAGAGGAAATTAAGTCAAATTGGTCGTCAGGGAACAAAGAAGTAAGATAAGGTGGGACAGCCTTAGCAGGACAGCTCAGTGGTTAAAAAAGGAAACAAGACAATACCCTCTAACCAACTCCAGCTGGTGAATAAGAGCAGTGCCCCACCTTGCAGGCTGCAAGTGGAATGTGAATTGGGTTTCCCATCCCCAGGGCTAATTGTGGGCAAGCAGATGCTCAGCTGAGTTGAGAGATTAAATCAGCATGAACTGATTGACAGCGTGTGGAGGGGAGACTTTTTAGACTACTGACGATAACTGGACTTCTCTCTCCTAGACTTCTCTCTGCCACAGAATCACAAGGCATTACATAAACCACAGTTGGCTAAGTTTTTTCATAAGGTTTTCCTTTCTTATTTTAAGGAGTGGGTAAGGGTTATTAGCTTTGTTCCACTGATGAGGAAACCAAGGCATAGAGAAGTCAATATCCCTCTACCCACAAATCCCACTGAAAGCATCCCCTGACTGCTGAGAGCCATGCAATGAGTTCTGGGAGACCTGCCAAGGCAGCCAAGTGCCAGGATCAGTGACTCACATGGTCGTGGGGGGATGAGGGATGATTTACACCCATCCAGTTCAAGCAACCCGGGCTGGGCTGGGCTGATGCCATCAATGCAGACTGCCCCAGTGCACTGGACCCACTGCTCCCCACAAAGACTGAGGGGCTGGGGGCAGAACCCAGGCCTTGAAACCACTGTCATCCTCTGCTCATAACGCCAAAGTGATTCAGGTCTTTGGGGAGCTAAATCACTTTTAGGAGGCTGCTATCATTCTCCTTTGACTGTTTGAAGGCTTGCATTCGTGTACTGCTCTTCCTGCCTCTGTGCCTCTACTACAGCTAGTATTAAAACCAATAGTAAATCTTGTGTAAGTGCTGACTGTTGCGTTAAAGCCCTTCATACTTTTAGCTCACATGAGCCTGAGCAGAATGCTGATGTCTTATCCTAGGACAGCATCCAGCTCTGGGGTCCCTAGTACAGGAAGGACATCAACCTGTTGGAGCAAGTCCAGAGTAGGGCCCTTGGTTCCAACAGTTCCCAAAGCTCCTGAGTGATGTTTTGACTCTCTTTTGAGCACAGTCCATCAGACTGCAGCACTGTGATGACCACTGGTGTCCTCAAAAGAAGCCAGCTGGTGATGAGACCAGAGAGATACTGAAAGGGATATCTGGCACAGTCTCCTCTAATGCCTCTGGATCAGCAGTTCTAAATTTTGAACAGGAGAGACGGGCCAAAATTACGTGTTCTGCCCAAACAGTGTCTGCTATTGGCATTGCTGGAAACAGAGCATTAGGCTTTTGTGGTAGGGTGTTTTTCTTATGAGCTCTTTTAAGACTTCGTGAGTTCAAAGTATAGATTAGGACGCTCCTGATGTTGAAGAATAAATAAATAAATCAGATTTTTTTTCAGTCTTCAGAAAAGTACAGTAAAGAGAGACAGAAGACTTGTTTGCCTGCTGTAGGGGTATAGGTGGAATTGTGACAAAGAAAGGAAATAAGATGGTTTTCTGGATATAAAGGACAAAAAAACCCACCCTCGGTCATTGGCTTAGATGTCAGTGTTGGATATCCAAATTAGACATGGCAAAGCTTTTCCTGGAGATGGGTAATGACACACTGGGCTGCTGGGGTTGGGGAGCTTCTAAAGGAAATTGGAAGGTCAGTGTCAGGGATGCTTTTGGGAAGGTGAAACACCTCTAGAAGTAGGAAGATCATAGAGTCATAAAATCATACAATGGTTAGGTTGGAAGGGACTTCAAGGATCATGTAGTTCAAATCCCCTTGCCAGGGACAGGGACACCGTTCACTAAACCAGGTTGCTCCAAGCCCCATCCAACCTGGCCTTGGACACTTCCAGGGATGGGGCAGCCACAGCTTCTCTGGGCAACCTGTGCCAGGTCCTCACCACCCTCACAGGGAAGAATTTCACTATTCCATCTAAATCTGCCCTCCTTCAGCTTAAAGCCATTTCCCCTTGTCCTATCACTGCATGCTCTTGACAAAAGTCCCTCTCCGGATGGCCTAGGTAGGTCTGAAGATGGAGTAGGTCTCCCCTTGTGTTGCTTATGATTCAATATTCTTCAGCTCTGGGTTGTTTAAGGACTTGGGAAGTTTGTAGCGAATTCTCTAGTTCCTAAAATAACATCTCTACATTAGAGATGCTTCTTTTGGACAAACCTTTACTATGCTTCTGTGATTTTATCACAGCAAAGGAGCTCATTTTGGTCATTCAGTCAGTATCATACCTCAGAAAATGGTTTTCCACTTTCATGTGCTTTCTCCCTGAATTGCAAATTTTTAGCAAGGGTTTTAAACAAAGAAAAAAGAAAGAGTCTCTTGAACAAGCTGTTGAACAGCTGAGTCTAATGCAATCACATTACATGTTGGGTTCATTTATTTTCTAGGTAAAATGTTTCTTAGAGGGTTTGTTTTCTGGCATATGCATTTTTTCAGCATAAACTCCAGGTGCTGATTGGTTATTGATTTCCAGGGAGCAAGCAATTTCCTGAAATAGCCCCTTGCTTGTCCTAGACCCTCTACAGAGGGAAGAAAAGACTAATAAAGGTGATTCTTTGGTGGGGAGGGTGTCGATGTGGGTTATAATTGGTCTTCATTACCAGTTCATCGACTGGTTTGTTAGATCATTAATCGCCCTTGGCTTCAGTCTGGGTCATTAACTAACAAACTTGTCATTAGTTGTTGGAAAATGACCAGCTCCTTTTTTAGGATTATTGCACTGAGCAATTGCTGTTGTTTAGTCCCAGAGGGTGTGAGACAGGACTCTCCAGAGCACTGTTTGCTTGGTTCATTGGTGTTGTATGAACATCAAGCCAGGCTGTTTCTTTTTCAGGGATCAAGAGCTATCTAGGATGCTGGCACAGGGTTTTTTTGAGTTCCTTCACTAGAATCATAGAATTGTTTAGGTTGGAAAAGACCTTCAAGATCATCATTAACCCAGTCCTGCCAAGGCCACCTCTAAACCATGTCCCTAAATAACATATATACATGTCTTTTAAATCCCTTCAGGGATGGCGACTCAACTGCTTTCCTGGGCAGCCTCTTCCAGTGCCTGACAACTCTTTCTGAGAGGAAATTTATCTTAATATCCAACCTAAACCTCCTCTGGAGCAACCTGAGGCCATTTCCTCTTGTCATGTTGCTTGTTATGTGGAAAAAGAGACCCACCTCGCCTCAGTACAACCTCCTTTAAGGTAGTTGTAGGGAGTGAGAAGGTCTTCCCTAAGCCTTCTTTTCTCCAGGTTAAACAGTCCCAGTTCCCTCAGATGCTCCTGATGAAACCTTTGCTCCAGACCCTTTCCCAGACTATTTGCCTTGAATTGCTAAAGAAAAGCATCATCTGACTGTAGGGAAGGAAATTCTCTCTCTCTCTGGTCTTTTGTTAACAAATAATGAGTCACTTTGAAGTGACATTTCTTGGTTGATAGGATTGAGTTTTTCTGGTTTATACCAGCAGAAAATCTTTGCTTGGAAGCTTATTTTCATGCCTGTAAAGGGTGTGGGACTAAAAATTGTGGAGATTAAAACACACAGTAAAAGCAAAAAGAAGCTGGAATCCATCCATCCTTCCTCAGTAGCGTCTCTCAGACCCGATCTCAGATGGTAAAGGAGAAACCTCTCAGCTTCATTGAGAAATATCACTAACAGGGTTATTAGTACCCATTTACCTTGGATTTCCTATGTGCAAGAACCAACTTGGTTAGAAATTCAGAAAGGACCACAAAATCCATCAAGGAGCCATGAAAAGGAGATTTTCTTTTCTTGTGATTGATCCAAACAGAAACTTACTTTTTTTTCCTCATTGGTCCAAACAGGAATCAAGCCAGTCCTCTAGAAATGAAACTCCCCATTTTTCATTCCAAGTTGCCCCAAGCCAACTTCCCACCATGGCACTTCTCCAGGACACAGAGAAGTTGAGCTGTTCTATCGCAGCTTTCCCAAGAAACCAGATCTTGCTGTAAATAGGTTCTCCCAGAATGAAAACCTGAATCTTTCCAGCACTGCCAAAGTAAATCCCTTTATTTTTGGTAGAGCTGGGCTCTTGAGGAGAAACTAGTCAACAAGCAAACTAAACAGAATTCTTGCAAGCTCCAGTATTAAAAATCTCAGCACTGTTCCTTTTCCAAACACTATTGATGGAAGATTCTGTTCCAGGTCAAGATCTGGGAATTCAATTCCACTGTCACACTGGACAGCCTGCCCCTCTCCCTGTCCTCACACTCTTCTTTCTTCCCCAGGAATTCAATCATGTCAACATCCTACTGCCAGCAAGCGAGATGTGGAAAGGAGGAATATATCATTTTTAGAGTTTATGTCTCCAGGACAAATTGTAACGCTCCAAGTCATGTTATTATGAACTCCATAACAATAATAGTAACATCAGCTAGGAAGGGAAGGAGGGCTGTGTCTGCATGCAGCAGACCCTGCAACAAATTCCCTTCTGCAGAGTGTCATTTGTGCTAATGCGTCCCAAAAAAGCTTCATATCCGATTACAGGCTGTGAGGAGAAATGCAAGGAAACTCCCTGGAAGAGAACTGCTTGGGGCTGCAGCCTCTCAGAGTTCATCAGCCAGGCAATGAGTCAATGCTGATCGGTGGTTCAGCTGGGAGCCCACTGAGGAAGGAAGAAAAGTAGGGCTGATGTTTGGGCAGGTGACATTCTTTTTCTTAGACTTAAAATTCAGGCCGTTGTTCATAGCTGCACTCTCTTTTCCTTATTTCCCAGTCTGCCTTGAGTGTTTTCATATGTAATAGTAAAATCCATGGGTTTTAGTTCACTAAAGGTAGGATGGATGTTTCAAAAGGCGAGTGATGAGCAAACACAATAGATGCTGTTGCCAGTTTTAGTACCCTTGAGGTCTTACAGGAAGTTTTTAATTGGTTTCTTGCCCCAGTTTTGAGAAGAAAGTTGGATCCCTTTAGATTAGCAGGAATTTATCTCGTAGATTCCACTTGACCACTTTTAATGTTGCCAGAGATTTAGGGATGTCTCAATAGGAGAAGCCTCAGCTCGCCATAAGACCCAACTCAGGACATTTGGGAGGGTCTGGCTGTGAGGAAGAGCTGAGGTCTCTTCTTCCAGAATTAGCCTTGCTGTGATTTCTGAAATCAACCACCCACACTCTTGAAAAAAGCTCACTCCCTGCAGAGGGACTCCCAAGGCTCTCACAAAGGCTCATGGCATTGAGTCTTTAGTGGTAACCATGTGCTGATATTTCTCACTGGAGTTATTCTCCATCCGTTCTTCCAATCCTTCTTCCAGTGGATTCAACCGAATCACTTTTCCCTCCCAGAGGAGGGAATTGCCTCCTGATTTTTTTCTCCAGTTTGGGTGAGCAGACCTCCCAAATCTCCTCTCTCCCACCAGCCGATCTTTGATTTCCTCTTCTGAAGATTGGTTTTCAGCACTTCCAATGTCCCTATGGCATAGATGAGTCCCAGGGATCCACAGGGAACGTCCTTTATAGATCTTTCTCTACATAAAGGTAGTGTTTTGGGTATTGACATGCAGGATTCCCCCTTCTTTAGCTACCATGTTCCTAAAATATGGATTTTTTTTTCTTCCCTGGAGATGGGTCAGTAAGTCCCAATTTTAACCTAGAGTTTTAAATGTGCCATTTCTTGTTATTCAGAGAATCCTCTGCCAACTGCAGATGGTGTATCTGTTTAGCTGCATTTATCTGTATCCATACACAGGTTTGCGCAGTCACAAATCCCTGGAGTATTAAAGGATCCAGACTTTTCTCAGCTGATAATTTATTGAAGCAGCATCTTAGCATAACGCCATGCCTTGTACAGTTATTGGTTCTGGCAGGGTTTGCTTCGTAATAACTTGATCTGCTTTCTATTGAACAAGAGTGGAATTGACCGGAGGACAGCGGTGTATTTTCTAAGAGCACAGTCCCACACTCTGACTGTCCCAGAGCACGCAATAAAGTAATGAGTTAGACTGTGGAAGGAAACAGAAGTGCCAGCTCAGCTAGACTTGTGCTTTACACATTTGGGAGTTTTATTTTAATTTATTTTTTTCCCCATGTCAGTGCTAAGTTTCTCTCTGCGTGTTTTTGTGATGGGGCACTGTGGGAACACAGCCCTCTTGGACAAGGATTCCCACCAGAGATGGGCAGGATGATCCCATCTATGCTGTTGTCCCTGCAGGGTGTGCATCAGTTTTCCTCCCTCCCCACTTTTCCTAGTGCTGCAATGCAGTGTCATTGTTGGTTGCAAGCCCAAGCCCTAGCACAGAGCCTGACTCTGCCACAGCCTCCTGGCTCTGGGGAGCAGCATGAGAACACTTGGCCCCTCTCTCGGAGCTGCTGCAGTCTCCCTGCATGCTCCAGGAGGGAAAGGAGGGCTGGAGCTGCAAGGGGGGCTAAGCACTCTTTTGCTTCATACGTCTATAGTGTTACTGCTGGGAAAGGTGAGAATGAGCCAAAGTCAAAGCCAGACTCTCTGTCAGGTTCTCCTGTGAAGTTTGTTGGCAAAAAAGCCACCTCAAAATAACCCACAAAAAAATTCTCCAATTCTTTGGCTGGATTTTCCTTGTAGTCAAGAAGGATCTGGGTGAATCTGTTGCTTGTGGGGTGTGGCCTCACCACCCTGACCTTCTGCTTTGAGCTTTGGCCTGAAAGTAGCTCATTTTACAAAAAGAAATCCAAGCAAGACACCAGATTTGAATAGCTCTGCAGTGCCAGGCATTGGGCCATGACTCTGAGCTCATCTCCTGTGCCACTGTGCTTGCTTCAGGTTTCCCTGGAATGCTGTGAAAATTCCTGAACCATTCCCAGCTCTGGAGCCACAATGCAGTGGCTCCAGACTGGGAGAGGGTGTCAGATGAGCAGTTCGTGGTCGGAACAGAGGTTTCCTGCATAATTTGGCATTTATCAGCCACGGGATCTCACCGGAGATCCTTCCTGAACGTGGGGACCAGGCTGGAGTCTTTGCAAATGCTGATTCAGGCTCACTGGCTCAATCCATCTCCTGGGATCACCCCTCACCTTGCAACACTTCTGTTCTCCAGGATAAATGGGAAGTTTGAAGGCTGAGTGTGGTTTTGAACACAAAAACTCTGTAACATCCATGCTGGCTGAGAGCAATGCTCCATGGAGCTCCTGCCAAGAGCATGGAATCATGGAATCATTTAGGTTAGAAAGGCCTCTCAGATCATCGAGTCCAATACTGCCAGGTTCACCACTAAACCATGTCCCCAGGCACCACATCTACATGTTTTTTAAACCATTCCAGGGATGCTGATTTCACCTCTCCCCTAGGCAGACATGTCTGCGAAAAGTAAGGCCAAAAAAAGAGTAAATATAAAGTAATCCCATCTTTGATGCACACTCCTTACATCCAGCAGTCACTGATTTAAGGATTAATAATTTTCTCTGATTTGGAACTCTGTCTGAAAAAACCCCATGTTCCATAACCATGGATCGATTTTGTCTCCCTGAATCTATTTAAGCCCTCTTGGGACACACCAGAACATATGGTCTCTGGGGTTTGCCATGGGAATGAGTCACAGTGTTTAACTGCTGTGTTCAGGATGTGTTTCCAACCCATCTCCCACCCTCCTCTCCTGTTGTTTGGGGTTTTTTGGGGGGGGCATGAGTTTTAATAATAGTAGATGGAAACTTCATGGTCCACCTGATTTCAGCTGGGACCAGGTCATGCCCTTGTGAAAGTAATGACCAAGAGGGAGAACCTCATGAGAAACTGTGCAAAGTGTTTTGATTGGCCAACAGGAGATGAACTGGGAATGAAAATTCCATTATTCCATGTAAACATTAAGACAAAAAAAAGGAAAAATCAAAGGTAAAGGAGTTCTATTGAACTGCTTGTTGCCATGGCTACCGTATCATCCAGAGTATCCAGGAGGCACACACAGGATTTCATTCCGTCTTCAACTTTTTCATTCAGTTTTATTCTATATTATTTTTCTAATGAATAGGAAATAAGAGGAGAGATGCAGCAAGGGAGGGCACTAATTGTTCTTCCCAATGCTTTAAGCACAAAAATGCTCTGAGGGTGATGATGAGATAACTGTGTGTTTTCACCTGTGAGGTCTCCCAGACCTTTCCTGTTTCTGAGGCAAGGAAGGTAACTCTCTTTAGAGCTTCTGTGGAAACATCTTCCTTTATCACTGACTTTAGAGGGACCCAGGGGAGTTCATGGCATTACGTCTTGAGGAAGGGGGGATCAGCATGGACAACCGTCTTTCTCCTGCTCTCTGCGTAGGCAGCTGTCCTGAATCAAGTGGTATTTTGAGAAGAGAATGTAGAATTAGTCAGAATAATATTTCTTTTCCACTCTAAACATTACACCATTTTCAGACTCCCTAAAACAGACTCCCTAAAAGCTGAGGATTCTAAGCTGAGGGTAAGGACCCATCTTCTGGCATCTCACCTTTCCATTCAATGTTTTTGTCAGATTCTTTGAGTGCCAGTGATTTGGTGATATCAGAGCCAGGAGGATTTTGGGAGGGCTACTCAGCCATGTTGCTCTTTATTGTCAAATTTCCAACACTAATCCAGGTTTATGTTGAAATAATTGATCAGTGATGAAACCTCTTCTCTTGGGAGGCTGTGCAATATTACACAATAATACAATCTTTTAAAATTATGAGAACAATGTCTCACTAATCTGATTGCTATTGGCCAAGCCAAATAACAGAAAAAGTGTAATTACAGTAGAATTATATTGCAATTAAAATGTAATTACACTGTGAGGGTTTTTTTCTCAATCAATAATTATTTCTGTTGATATAATAAGAACATTAACTGCATGAGAGAGTGGTTTGTGTGAGCTCTCTGGTGTCCCTGTGCTACCTGAATTGAATATACAGCATTGCAGTGACATTTAGAGTGTTTATTCTCAGCCACGCCATGAACCCTTCAGGCACTTATTTTCCAAAACACGAGGGGGTGTGTGCACGTGTGTGTGCACATATGTAAAGCACTAATACATGCAATAAGTCCTATAATTACCAATTATATTATTACATTATCGTACAATTAAATTGCAATACTAATATATATTGTAATGGAGTATAATTATATTACATTTGTATTTGTGGTATTAAAGCGTGTCAGAGAACATACTTATCATAATTACACTGCAATTGCTCTTTTACAAGAGTGGAATTACAGTCACCATATTATGAAATATGACAGTATTGTCTTTATATATTATTTGTATTAAAGTAAAACTTAGAGGGCCTTGTAATCACTATCTTCTTAAGAAGAGAGTGATTTTCCCCTGGTATCAGGAAACAGACCCAGACTGAGCTCCAGTAAAGGACTCTGACTCAACATGATTTTTGGCACATGGTCCTGGTGTGGAGCCTGGATCCCTATTTTGAGGTCCTGTTTCAGTCTTCACATAAATTGTCTTCACCGAGCAGTGTTGCTGCTGAATTTGACCATTGAAACTTATGGCTCCTCCCAAAGACATGAGGGCAGAAGTGGTTCACAAAGGTGCCCATGAAAGTTTCTCTGTTGGTGCAGGACTAACCAAGACACTTTGGACCACAGTGGAATCACAGTGATTGTCCAAAATCATCCCCTGCTGCAGATGCCCATTTCCTTCCATGGAAAGATCAAGGAGCCTTCAGTGGACAGCTCAGTTTTGCATCTCTGTCTTTCAGTCACCTAAGGACAGCTCAAGGTAGCCCCTTCTGAGTATCCAGTGGAAGGTTTCACTGCACTTGGCAGGAGAGGTGGAACCGGATGATCTTTAAGGTCCCTTCCAAGCCATCCCTGTGACTCTGATCTTCCAGGTGGTCCTGCCTACATCTTAAGCATCAAAACACAGTGGTTAGAGCATTACATCTGACTGAAAACCCCATTTTCCCAAGTCTTGTGCACTTCTCCTTAAAAAAGCTTCAGGTAAAAAGCACAGTATCTCTTTATCTTGTAGTTCAATCCACAAGTTATAGTGGCACAATCTACTTTAGCTTCCCTTTCTGGCCCTGGGATCTTCCTGCATCCTTCACGGGATCATTTCTTAGCCTGGAGAGATCTACAGATGAGGTGGGGATGTTGAGCAGAGAGGTAGGGATGCAAACACACATTTACTTCACCACCCCTGCTGCTGCTATGGTGATTCTTGACAGGGAGAAGTTGATGAGGTACTGCAGATTCACCTTCCAGAGTCAAAATGTAGAGCTGTCCTAATGAATATCCATTGCCATCATTGTTTATTTACTGAATTAAAATCCCAGTTTCTTGAGGAATGGATGTACTCTTTGAGCTTGGTCTGCCAAGGGCGGAAACAAACAACCCGAACCAACATTTACTTTCTGCAGTATTTATGATTCACCAAAACAATTGCTCTTGGCAATTGTGCAAAGCAGGAACTTTACTTCAGTAAAAAATTAGTTGGACAAATATACTGCTCGGGCAAGAATGTGTCTGAGTGCGTGGGCTCCTTACAGGATATTCAAGGAGCTCCGAGCAGAGGAGGATGAATCAGGATGAATGAGGCAGAGAAAAATCAAGAAGATGCATAAAAGAGGTCTTTACAGCTGCATGAAAACAATATGTAGGCATTCAGCTCAGGAATAAAGAGATGAGTTCCTGGTCCCACTGACGTCAGTGAGGCTTCTTGGAGTCAGTGAATAACTTTGGATCTATAATCAAAGAGGGATGGTACTTATTTCCAAAGAAAATGGCTACCAACTATACAAGTTTGTTCCCACACTGTTTGAGTTCAGTCTCCAGTTCCACTGATTACCAGAGACCTCCTGAGACATGATGTCCTCAAGATATTAACTCTGGAGTTGCTGCGTATCTTCCTTTCCTCTTTTCTCATCCTGCACCCATAGTTTTCCCAATGACAGATCTTCAAAATTCAAGTTTTAATTTTTCTTCTTTCATCTTCCCTGGTTTTCTACCAGCTTTTGGAGATTTTTGGATTCTTACAGAGAATCACCATTATTTGAGTCATTTGCAAAGTGAATAAAATGCCAAAAAATTATACCTCAGGGCTGTTCCCATGGGCATGGAGCAATGGGGAAGAGAAGCAAAGGAGCCTTCTGCCAGGGGCAGACTGAGTTGCTGAGGTGGAATCTCTATCCTGTCCTAAATACTCTGAGGAATTCAGAGGTGTGGGGTACATTCAGGGTGATGTGAATAGCTGAACTCAAACTGAGAATACAATGTAGAGAAATTAGTTTCCTATGAAAGGTGAGAGAATTGATGTCTATATTTCAAGCAGAACTGATCTTAACCATCTAAAAGTCCCATTTTCCATTCATTCTCTCCCTACAGTGATGCTAAATTCCTTCAGTCAGAGAGCACTCTTCTCATTTGTTTGTTTTTGGGCTCTCATTTCATTCAGCTCCTTCCTGAGCCTGTGAAGTGTGGCAGCATTTCTGCCTGGTTGGTTTTTAATTGGTATTAGTTTCCAATCGATCAGAACTCCTAAATCATAATCTCAAGAGGTGCTGATGATGCTTAACACCAGTTTGTGTGTCCTTACCCTTACTAGTAACTCATGAAGGAGGACAAGATTCACCTTGCAGAGGGGTTGTGAGTAGAGCTGACCAGTCACTCCAGTTTCCAGTTAGACAAATACTGGCTTTGTACCATTTTGGTGTGAATGAAACCGGCACTACTATCACTGAAAATCCCTGGCTGTGTTCAAGACCAGGCTGGATGGAGCTTTGAGAAACTGGTCTAGTGGAAGGTGCCTCTGCACATGGCAGAGGGGCAGGAACTAGATGGTCTTTAAGGTCCCTTCTAACCTAAACCATTCTGTGATTCCATGAAAATAAAATAAAAATAAAAAAAAATATATATCCTTCAATGACAGAGCGACCTTCACGTTCCTGCTGTTCCTTCTTGGTTAATGGCAGAAATTGTTGCTGAGGTTTATTTACAAATTTTCCAGGGTCTGTGGTTGACCCTCCAAGTTCATTGGTCTTTCTCCTAAATAGGATGTGCTGGGAATGCTTCTTGTAGCGCTGGATTCAGTCGAGGTTTGCAAGACCAAAGACACTTCCCATAAGGTACACAGGGGTCACCTAACTGTATTTTCTTGCTGAAACTTTGTTCTGCTGTAAAATTTACTGCTGCCTTGTACCTTTATTACCCGAGTTATATGATATCCTTCAAGATCCCCAGAATGGCAAGGACTGGAGAACAGCAATGTAGCAGTATTAGCTGCTTGCCACAGCCCATGTCCAGGATTGCTGTGCTTTCCCTGCGGCAGGTGGAACGCAGGAAACAAATAAGAATTTCACTCAGAGCTGTTAAGAGTGAGTGGGCAGACAGGACCATTTTCACCAGAGTCCCTCTGACTGGCGTGGACCTGAAACAGCACCATTTCTGCTCAAAATAGCATGCCACAGGCAGAGACATTTTGGTTTTGCTAAAAGCAAACAGAGTTGCTAAGAAACGAATATTGCGGAGATGGAAAATCCACAAAAGGTTTGACAGTCGCCGAGCGGTGCGTGCGGGATGGAGTGGCTTGGCAAAACATGGCCACACAGCTATCACAGAAGAGCCAGACAATTCCATGGTACTTCCAGCAGGAAATCCATTGTTTGTTCCTTACATCTTATCTCCACCATGCATGTTGCTGAAAAAAATGGGGTGTAAGAGGCACAGGGCCCTGGGATCACAGAATCAGATTGGTTTGAGTTGGAAGGGACCTGAAAGATCACTGAGTTCAACCCCCTCTGCCATGGGCAGGGGCACCTTCCACTAGACCAGGTTGCTTCAAGCCCTGTCCAAGCTGGCCTTGTACACTTCCAGGTATGGGGCAGCCAGTTTTTCTGGGCAATATGTTCCAGTACCTCATCACTCTCCGAGTAAAGAATGTCTTCTTAACAGTCTAAATCTGTCTTCTTTCGGTTTAAAACCATTGCCCCTTGTCTTATCACTCTGTGTCCATACAAAAAGCCCCTCTCCCTCCTTAAGGTACTGGAAAGCCACAGTGAGGTTTCCCTGGAGCTTTCTCTTCTCTCCTGCTCCCCCAGCTTGTCTTTGAGGAGAGATGCTCCAGCCCTCTGCTATCTTTGTGGCTCTTCATGAAGTCACGTGTGGTTTTCCACCAGTGATGGCTCTTCTTCAGACCGTGGTCACAGTGTCCCATCATGATGAGGGTCAGTGACCACATTGGTATCAACTTTCCCAGGGTGTGGAAACACTTCCCTGTATTTAAGTCACTGTGGAGCCTTTGGAGAGAATGATCACCTGTGGCTACAACAGAATCAGGTTTTTCCCTCCACTATGGCTTACATGACACAGTCAAATTTTATCTACCTTGATTTCCTATGCTAGAGGAGAGCTCTTACATAACTTCCTTACCAGATGATAAATGAAGATTCACTGCACCCTAAAGGCGAAGCTCATCCTGTTTGTGATTGTGTGTATGGGGTTTCTCCAAGGATGCTCCAAGAGCAGTATGGATGGAAAAGGTTGCTGAAATATGAGACATTCCAGGGATTGCTGTCCCTTGCTGGGGCAGAGTGTGTGAGAAACCAGGCAGGATCATGACCTGTAAGGACTGAAGAGCCATCCCTGCCCCCTGGTCCATTGCTGTTATTGGTAGGTGTGCTCTTCAGGAAGGTGGGATTATGGAAAAAAAATATGAAATATTAAAATAGAAGACAGAAGCAAAGTAAACTAACACCGAGCCAATTCGGCTAATAAAGGATGCCAGGAGTTGGTGTTAATTTGTGTCTGATTTAAAGTGCTTGGTGGGTGGAGAGAGAACAGCCCACAAGAAGCAGCTGGGCTACTTTTCCATCCCCCAGCCCTGCTGTTGGTGCGGCGTGGTGGGGGAAAGAGGAGCACACAATCAGGCGATTCATCCCCACGCTGTCGCACTTTGCAAAGGCAAAGGAGAAGGAGGGAAGGAGGGAGAGAGCAAAAGCAGAGATCCAGTTCTCATGAAAGGCACTGGCAGCAAGCATTGTGTTTCTGCTCTCAGGACAGACCCATCCTATCCGTGTTTACCAGCTTTTTGTGAGATCCCAATGACAAAAAGGAGGCGGATTAATGCTTTTCCTCCCCTGGCTCTTCTGGTCAGGCATAGAGTGGGGAGGGAAGTGCTCTGATCTGCCCTGGTGGGGCTGCCAGGGCTCACAGTCTTATCTCAAGTCCAAAGTTGATGATTGATGTGTAGAGATGGGTAAGGCAGAGACAAACTCCCCTGCTGACGTGGCTCCGATACAAAGGTTCACCTGAGCAAACAAAGGTGATACCTGGATTTGCTCCCCATGGGAAGAGCAGAGAGTTGGGGCTGCCCAGAGAGATTATGGATTCCCCATCCCTGTAGGAATTCAAGGCCAGGCTGGATGGAGATCTGAGTAACCCTGTCTAGTGGAAGGTTGGACCAATGGCAGGTGGGTGGAAACAAGATGGGTTTTAAGGTCCCTTCCAATCCAAACCACTCTCTGATTTTCTGATTCTCTGATCTCTACCACCCCTCAGCTCTTCTACACGAGAGAGCACTCCCTTTGCTGCACATGTCCATTCCGTCTCTCTGAAGCTACATCCATCCTTGTAAATAAATGAGGGATTAAATGCAGGCACGAGTGTGGTCCCGTGATCATGCAGACCGCTTAATTACTTGCATGCTCCCTGGTGAAGTTTGGCCCAAGACAGTGCCAGGACACAGTGTGGAAGATGGTTGAGCCAAGGGACTCTCCTGCAGGTCTGTGGGATGAGGCCAGCCCCTGCCAGAGGGGAGGAGGGCTGAGGTGTGTGGCCCAAGCTGTGTCATGCGTGGACCCA
Organism: Dendrocincla fuliginosa; assembly: GCA_035047845.1. Classification (NCBI taxonomy): domain Eukaryota; kingdom Metazoa; phylum Chordata; class Aves; order Passeriformes; family Dendrocolaptidae; genus Dendrocincla; species Dendrocincla fuliginosa. The sequence continues at coordinate 149,333,313 of JAWWMO010000083.1, forward strand.
GAGCCAAAGAACAGCCCCTGCTTCCCATCCTTCAGTAGTATAGACATAGCCTGTGGAGACAGACAGCAAAAGGGCAAATTAGTATTTATTTGGCATGTGAATTTCTGTTCTTCAGGAACAAAAAGAGGGCCATCTGCTCATTGTGTCTGGCACGAGGTGGGGGCTTTAATTTCCAACCAACCTGTGCTGGATTCCAGACTACCACTCATTTTGGAAATGTGTCAGGCTCTCCAGGTAGTGCCCTGGGAGCCTGAGGACTTCCACTGTGCCCCACTGTGCTGGGTCATTCTACCCTGTGGGCCAAAAAGGCAGTGATCCTCATCTGTTTGCACCTTCCTCGAAGAACTGCTGTTCTCTCCTGCATTTCCTGGCTTACTAAGGCAGGTTTCTGTGATGCATAGGAGGGTTTGTCATTGCAGGGCTGCTCGGGAACACCTGAATCTGTCCATGCTGATACCTTGAGGTGAGATTTCTTTAAAGAGTGTGGGGCTGGAAGCAGGAGGATGAGGCTAAAAATCTTTCTTTAGAGGAATTTGGAAGCGGAAGAACTGTGTGTACAAGCCTTTGCAGCTGAGGTGCCCTGCAAGGTCTTAGATCTTGGCTACAACCTAAACCCAAACCCTGTTGCCTGCAGACCTTCAGCTCCCCTCCAGCTCTTCACTCCAGTCCTCTGAGCCAGAAGTAAACACTCAAACAACTGCAGGAGCATGTGAAAATCACAAAATCTGCTGTCAACCCTGTGATGAAGCATCACCTGAGCCCTTCTCAGAATAAATATAAACCATTCTCCTTCAGTCCTTCATCTTCATCAAGGCTGCACACAGACAGGTAACTAACCCCAGCCCCAAACTAGCACATTCTTAGTGCTGCACAAATCATTCCATAATGTCCTCCATCATTTCCTGTGATTGAACAAAGCCAAAGAAAGTGAGAGGAGAGGAGTGCTTTGCCTCCCAATAACCCTCCTGCATGCCCCTCACCACTAAGCCATCTTCCCTCCCATGTCACATTGCTCAAGGGTTCCTGGAGAGAAGGCTGAAAAGGGGAAAAACGTACATCTGTCCCGTCTATGCAAATCCTGAACTACTTGTCATGAGACTGATAGATGAGAGGCAAGGAATAATCCAGCTTGTTAGAGCCTGTGCTATGATTGCATCCCTGTGCCAGCCTCTCTACACTTGAGCATCTTTGGATTTGTTACAGGGGAGCCTAGAAGGCAATTTCTGCCCTGGGGAACCTGCAAGGAAAAGGGGGGGTTCCAGGGAGCAGAGCAGGTAGGACCCTTTGCTGTGCATCATGTTTAGCTCAGGCACGGCATCGCATAGATGTGGGCATGACACTCCAGAAAAATTGAAGTCAGGGCAGATAACCATCCATCCCAAGGACTGCTCTCCCAGGCAGTGCAATGGCACCATGCAGGACACAGAAGAGTGAATAGGAGGACATGAATCAGGTCAACCCATTTTGGCAGGGAGGTTTAGCAACATGGATGTGATTTGTGACACACCATTTTGTTTCAGGCTCTGGACGTGGTTTGTTTGGCAGAGTGGACAAATGTCTTGTGACTTCGAGGTGGTTACTGATATCCCTGCACGCCTTTATAGTAAATGTAAGAATGGTTATTTAGGGAAGGAACAAAGATCATAGAATCATGGAATCATAGGGCAGACTGGTTTGGAAGGAACCTTTAGAGATCATCTATTCCACTCCCCTTTTTCCATGGGCGAGGACATAGCACAGCTTGGTTTGAAAGGGTCCTTGAAGATCATGTTTCAAGCCCCTGCCATGGGCAGGGATACCTTCCGCTAGACCAGGTTGCTCCAAGCACCATCCAGGCTGGCCTTAAACACTTCCAGGGATGGGTCTTCTGAGAGCCTTCTTCTCTCCAGACTGAAAAATCCCAGCTCTCTCAGCCTGTCTCTACAGCAGAGGTGCTCCAGCGCTCTGATCATATTCCTGGTCCTCCTCTGGCTCCACTCCAACATGTCCAAATATTTGTTCTTCTGAGGGACCCAGAGCTGGATGTAGTGCTCCAACACTGAGGTCTCACCAAAGAGTAGAGGGGCAGAATCCCTCCCCTCAATTTTCTGGCCACTCTTCTTTTGAGGCATCCCAGGACATGGTTGGCTTTTTGGGCTGCAATCCCACATTGCCAGCTCATGTCCAGCCTCTCATCCATCAGTATCCTCAGGTTTTTCTGTTCAGGACTGCTCTTCATCCATCATTCCCCCAGTCTATATTGATACTGGGGACTATCCTGACCCAGGGTCATCCAAGCCCATCCAGATGAACAATGAAAGGCCAAAGGAAAGGCAAAGAAGAGCAGACACTCCGAGACTGTCCATCATGCTAAACAGCAATGGATTGGCTTGTCCTCCACAGGTTTCCTAATCCATTTTGTCAGTCTTTTATACCTTTAGTCTCCACAGCATCCTGTGGCAATGAGGTCCCCAATTGAATTATGAGCTGTGTGAAAAACTACTTCCTTTTCTTTGTGTTCAGACTTTGGGGTCAGCAAGGATGGCTCTCTGCGTCATGAGGCTTAATTCACTGCGCCTCCCCATGTCCCTCAAGGACCTTGGAGACAAGGTGCTGCAGAAATGCACGTTTATCATTCTTTTGCTTTGTAAGTTCAGGTTGCAAGTTTCTGCTCCTTCAAGGTCATGGCTGGATCCAAAACCATGGAAACCCGGGGCTTTAAAAGGGTTTTGCTATGTCTGTTCTCTCCACCTTCAGGACCTGTGCTCAGCTTGGCAAAGAGGGTTCCACACTCTGCTCAAGCTCAGATATTTCTGACCTCTCCATGACACTGTGAAGTTCCCATTTGACCACATTAGTGTTGTACCAGAAGACTCCAAAGCCCCTCATTTCAGGCTGTGTGGAAGCAAATGGAATCTCTCCCATTGCTAGAGAAGTCCTGGATTCAAGTTCTCTTGGGATCTTCACTCAATGGAGAGTGAAAGTAAGGGCAGGGATGGTCACAGTTTTAAAAGGACCTATATTTTTAGGGTCTTTTGTAACCACAGCCTGAATCTCCATCTTCCTCCTGCTGGAAAATTGCAAATCTGAGCAATAGTATCTTATGGTCCTTCTGTGTGCAATTTAGTGACGTCCTCACTGGGCATTGGAAACTGAATGCCTAAAATTATGAGCTGAATTCCTGTCGTCAGAAGGGGAAATGTTCCCAATCCAGTTTTAACTTTGCTGAGATGGCAGCATTCAAAAACAGCACGGTGCACCTTCAGGGTTGCTGCAAAAATTGGAACCTGATGTAGTTTTTCCTGCTTTTCCCAGCTCCTGCCTAGGAAATCTGTCCCCGTCGCTGGGGTTGTGTCAGTGTTTGATGGGGAAACTGAGGAAAAGTCACTGAGGGAGAGCACAAAGCCATGGAAGAAGCCAGAAGAAGAGCACACATTAAATCTTCCCTACAACTGGGGCTGGTCAAAGGCTTCTGGTTGTGGCTATCTCCTGCTGGATACCCAGCCATGCAAGGAGCTGGAGAGCAGCAAAGTGGAAATCAGCTTTCCTGGTGCTGGGAGAAGCACTAGGACTTGTGCACATCATATTCTGGAACTGGTTCCAGAAACAGATACTTGGGTGTTCCCTTTACTTGGGTACTCCCTTTACTTTCTTTTGGGCAGCCCAGATCCATGGGGCAGGCAAAGTGCCAAATCCAGCTGTTATTCCATCCCAGGAGTCTGGGCAGATGTGGCAGGAGCAGAGTTCCACAAGTCTTGGCCTACTTGCTTTACCTTTATCCTCTGTAGCCATCTCTGCACCAGTGACTCCAGAAAGCCAGGATATGGAATCATAGAATCATGGAATCCTTTGGGTTGGAAGGAACCTTCAATATCCTCCAGTTCCAACCCCTTGCCATGGGCAGGGACACCTTCCACTAAACGATGTTGCTCCAAGCCCTGTCCAACTTGGCCTTGGACGCTTCCAGGGATGGGGCTTCCCCTCCCTCACAGGGAAGAATTTCTTCCTAAAATATGGCCTGTCCCATCACTGCTTATATATCTCAGGACACTTCCTGCTGAGGTTTTGGGCACAGCCAACAATCACCACCCCATACCATGCCAGGACATAGATCAGGAAAGAGCACTAAACACTGTGAAAAGCTGTTCCATTTTGGGGATATGTAATTTAGCCACAGGGACGTGAGCTATGCCAAAGATCTTGTCCTCAGGGGCCAAAAAATGATCCCTGATGAGTGTGATTTATGTGGGATGCATAAGTGAGCATCAGGATGTGCAGTGAGCTCTGGCCTGTGCTTGTGCAGCCCCGTGAATCACAAAGCCCAGTTTGGCTTTGCCAAGCACCTCCCTGCCTGTGCAAGCCTGAGCTTTATCAGGACCACACAGCCCCTCCCTAAACATCGCCTCTCCCCAGGGGGCTCCCAATTAGTTCCCCAGCTGATGCCAGTGCTTTTAACCTCTAGCTGAATTTCCAATCAATTGCATCCCGGTCCCCAGCTCAAATAAGCACCAATGGAAGTGGTCCTGCCTGCTTTGTGCCACTCATTAGGATGACCTTGCCCTCAAAGGCCCTGTTGTGTAACCCTCACACCCAGGATCAGGGAGGGAATGTAAGGGAAAAGACCCTAAAGGGTTGGTCGTGAGGACTAACAGGCAGGATAATGAGGCAACAGGGAAAATGGGACTTTCTAGGATTTGCTGGTGTAGAATCCATGGTATTTCTGGCAGTGTACATTGCTCCTCGAGTGATACCACTGATGGGGATGGATGGAAACTAGGGATGGAAACTAGGGTGATGCTGGCATGGAGAAAAGGCTGATCTTGCCAAGATCCAGACTTGTGTGTTCTCCTGGGGGTGAGAAAATTCCTGGGAACAGTGTGGAAAAATGACCAGTCTGAAATCACAGCAGGCTGTGCTGCAGTCCCACAGTTAATGGAGATTTAAGTCTGTGTTTCTTAAATTGAAGGAAAATGAGGCAGAGAAAGATTTGACATTACAGTGACCTCCATTAACAGCCTTCTGCCAACAGCCCTGTAGGCTCCTTGACTCCAACCCATCCCAATGTCATGTAGGCCTGGAGAAACTTCCAGTCCTGGTAATCCTCCCAACAGGCCATGCAAAAAACATTGTACTCGTGTAAGGGGAAGCTGAGGACAAACACAGCTGCAGATCAGGGTGAGGTGAGGCTTAAAAGACACCAAATGCACAGACAACATCTGTCTGAGGCTGTATTGGACCCAACAGAAGGTGCTGCAGAGTCCTGAGCCCCCTTCCCTTGGGCAGCAACATCTGGGACCAGATGGAGCACATCTGGCCCTCTTTGTCTGCCAGGCTTCTTTCTATACAAGTTTCACTGGATTGTAGATTTTAAGGTCCAGTCTTTATGCTCAGCTGTCTCTTGATCCCACTCACTATAAAAATCACCCAGAGTAAGGGACTGAGCCTGACCTGCTAAACCCAGGGAGTTTTAGCTGTGAGTCCATCTACAACTAACATGATCTGGAACAGAGGGCTTAGTCTTTAAGTTAATCTTATTTTGGGATGAAATCCTAGTTGGTTGGAAATGAACTGCTGTTTTCAGCACTTTGCTGGAGTTTTTCAGATCATGAAGACCTACAGTAAAGCAGAGGATGCTTCTTCCATCTATGCCTCTTTTCAGGTGGGAAAACTGAAGCATGGTTTGGCAGGGATGTTTAACTCATCAGAGTGTGCACAAATCCAGGATTCAAATCTCACCTTTAGCTCCCCCTTATAATATCTCGCCTCTGGCCAGTGTTGAGGAAATCACAGATGGGATGGTTCAACAGTCTCAGGGTGTTTGGAGTTTCCTCATTGTGGTTGAAAGTCTCTCAGAGCATTCCAGTATGATCCATTTTTATATATTACCTCTCAGCCTTTTCCCCAAATCCCCTCTTCCAGTCCTTGAAAATCGGAATGGGACCAGGATCCTCCTCAGTTCCCGTCCTTTCTACAGAATCAAATATTCCCCACCCTATTCATGCTGATCCTGAAGGCTGTTACATATCTGCTGGGGTCTACCCCTAAGAAAGATGCCATTCCAGCTTGGAGTTGAGAGAAATTAGGGATGAAAGGTGCTACTGTGTATATATAATTTATTTACAGAGCAGGCAGGTGAGATTCAGGCTTTCTCTGCACTCAGGAGACTCAGAGAGAGGCAGAGGGCAGTACATCAGGCTCTACAGGGGTACAGCAAATTTTCCAGGATGTGAGGTCCAAGCAGAAATATGCTTTTTTTTGCAAATGAATCATAAACTAACAGAATTGTTTGAGTTGGAAGGGACCTTAAGGAACATGTAACTCCACCCCACCTGCCATGGGCAGGGATACCACGCAGGTCTGACCCCTTCTCGACTCCTCCGTGTGTTGTCAGCTCACAGATGCCACTGTGTTTTTCCAGGCATTTCCGCTCTGCTTTTCTCACTCACAACAAGAAAATTCCCAAGCAGTTGCAGCATTTCTTTCCCCTGTTAGCAGTTCCTTGAGAATAAGGACAGAGCATACTCCTTTCCTGTGTTTTCTCAGAGTGGCAAGGGACTGAGCTTTTCAGGGCCAGGCGGTTTTCTGCCTCCAGCAAAAGGGATATTTTGTTTGATATCTGGGGACCTTCTTACAGGGAAATGGGAAGCCCCGGGAAAGGAGGATTAGCTTGATGAGAGTGGTTTTCACCCTGCTGGGATGCCAGCCACGTACCAAGGTCAGGAGAAGGAAAAGCAGAGGGAGGCAATTCTTGGACGGTGGCACATCCAGAGCCGCTGGGCAGAGTGAGGGGACTTGGGACAGCGCTGAGCTACTGGGAACAGATCAGGGAGAGGGTGTTGGAAATGGTCCCACAGGCAGCAGTGGGAAAGGATGCCCTTTCTGCAGTCATTTTGGTATTTTTTTCCATGGAGTGGTTGTGTGTGTGTTTGTGTGTATGTCTAAGAGTGCCCTCCATTGGCCAGACCCAGGCTGCTGCTCCAGGAGCATCACCAGCACAAGCGAGGAAGGTGGTGGATCCTCAGCCCAGGGCACTGCCCTTCCCGTGTGGGAGGAATGTGTGTGATGCACAGACTCTGCAAAGCAGGGCACATGCCAGCACTGCTGGCAGCTCCTGGGCATCACCTGCTCGGGCAGTGCTGAAATCCCTGTGCTGGGCACAGATGCAAAGCTGGACACAGCAGTCTGGAGGTGTTCACCTGGAAGGTCTTGGTGGGACTGGATGAACTGGCTTGTGGGGCTATTCAGGCATAGGGTGAAG
>JAWWMO010000083.1:149342183-149352613 GCA_035047845.1 Dendrocincla fuliginosa
CATGTTCCTTAGGGTGAAACCTTCCAGATGGGGCTGCACTGAGGGGAAATTAATTCTGAGACCTAACAACCGTAACATGGCGTCCCATTAACAGGTCTGGGTAGTTAAAGTTTGTTGGCTTTCATGGTGCTTTTCCCAGAGAGGGGAAGTGAGGGGGGGATGTGTTTTGTGCTCACCACATCCTCATACAGGAGCAGATATGTGGTCAGCATGAGAAAAATTGAGTTTGGGGAGGGCAGGAGCTTTAGGCTGAATCCCAGGTGCTGAAGTTGCCATTAGGGACTGGATTTCAGAGTAAAGCCTTTCTCCTAATCATCTTGTTGCTATGGAGGCACTGCTGGCTCCTGCATCCAACTGGGAAAGGCAGGTTTCTTCTGGACCAGAGGTTAAGATGACAAGAAAGACGGAGATACTGTTTACAAAAGCATGTAGTGACAGGACAAGGGGGAATGGCTTCAAACACACAGAGAGCAGGTTTATATTTGATATTGGGAAGACATTCTTCGTGACGGTGGGGAGGCCCTGGCACAGGTTGCCCAGAGAAGCTGTGGCTGCCCCATCCCTGGAAGTGTCCAAGGCCAGGTTGGATGGGGCCCTGAGCAACCTGGTCTAGTGGAAGGTGTCCCTGTCCATGGCAGGGGGGAGTGCACAAGGGGATATTGAAGGTCCCTTCCAACCCAAACCATTCTATGAATCTATGATCCTTGTGAGTCCCTTCTAAATCAGGATATTCAAAGATTCTATGACCCCTGCCTGGCTCAGCAGTGTGAAGTTTGGCTTTTCAAAGGCTTGGAAACAGCATGAGCTGCTCCAGCACTGCCCTACAGTGAGGGAGAGAAGAACCAATGGCCCCTTTAAGAGTCTCAGATAGAGCAAGAGCCTTTCACTTCCCAAATCTGATATTCAAAATATTCACAGCCATTTTTAGGCAACCCCTCCTGTTTATCAGGATGGACTCTCTGGAAATTTAAAGGATGTGTGGTTGATGCCTGTTGTTTTCATTGCAAGCAAGACCAGCTTTGTATTCACTTTTCATTCCTGAAATCTGACCCCGGAGGCAGGCAGGAGTCTGGCAAGGGGAGACTCGCAATGTGGAGCTTTGTAGACTGCAAACCAGCCAGGAGTGGGGATCTGACTTGTAAAAAATTTAAGTGCAAATGCATTTGGACTCCATGCTGATTAGTGTCAGGTCTAACACACGCTCAGGAATCTGCTGGCAGGGGCTGCAGTGATTTGAAACTGGGATGAAACACAGTTTGCAAATAGCAGATCTGACTTTCGAATTACCTAACCCTTTCCTTCCCAAAATAAAAGGATTTTTTTGCAGAAGAGGGGAGGTATGGAGACAAATCTGTAGAGAGAGAAACCAGAGGGTGAACATGGCAATGCATTTGGCTTTTTATCTCTTCCCAGATGCACAAGATGGTTTGTGGGCTTCCCTTTTCTTATTTTTCAGTCTCTCCTGGGACTGGATTTATCTGCCTGAACTGTAGATTTGCTGGGAATTTGTATGGCTGCTGTGAAAGCTTCCTCTGTTTGCAGTCTGGGGAGGCAGAGCCTGGTATGGGGTGGGAGGTGGTGGGTGAGGATTGGGGATGAGTGTTGTGGACACCATGAGGCTGTGAGATCAATGATCAATGGCTGCAGAGGAGAGGGTGTGTCTTTCCTCCTCCCTTGCTGCAGGTGCTCCTCTCTATAGACTTTCACCCTAATTCCTTCCTGGCAGTGCCACCATGGTCTGGAGAAACACAGCCCAGGTGAACTGAATTATTTTGGGGTTGCAGCCCAGGACAGTGGTTGCCCCTCAGGAACTGGGCAGTTTGCACTCAGGCTTCAGTGCAGAGGCTCCGAGCACTTGCTTTTCACAAACCTGTGGACCACAGAGCCTCCTGAAGCCATGGCAGTTGTCTGACTTGGTAGGGGAAACCTTCCTCTCAGGGGTCCCATTTGTCCTTCTGAAATTGGGCAGCAGTTGTCTTTTGGAGGCAGCAAGTGCTGCAGGGTCAGGACAAGCCTCCCCCAAGGAGAGACTCCTGATTTTGTCTACCTGGGGTGAGCCAAGAGGGCAGGAAAGCAAAAGGCTGGAAAGGTGGGAAGGAAAAGGTACCATGGCTGTGTGCCCTGCAGTGGGAGAAGTCCTGCCCCACACTGAGAGCCTGCCCCTCCTGCCTGTCAATCCTTGCAGCTTTTAACAGGCCCCCTCCCCAAATGTGGGGGTGGGCACTGCATGGGTAGGGGCAACAAAATGAGGAAACTCCTGCTAGTGTTTCCCCTTCTTTCTTCTCTCCTGGAAAGAGAGGAGATGGAGGGAAGAGGGCACTGGAGGGTCTTCTGGTTGAAGAAAGAAAGAAGGAGGCTTACAGGAGTGCAGAGGGTGGAGGAGTCTCTTTCTTATGAAGGGGAGCAGAGGTCTGGGCAGTTGAGCTAAAAGGGGATCTTGGCCATGAAGGGTTGCAGGGATTGAGTCCCACAGGTCAGTGGAGTGTGGGTGTTACTTTTGCTCAAGGGATTTGGGGGGTGAAGGAGGTCCTGGGGCTGGCAGGGAGGTCTCTCACTCTCTGCAGGTGATTTAAGCCTGGCTACAGTACGATGGACTTTGGGGTGTCCTGCACACAAGGGAAAAGATCTAAAATATGCCTCTATTGCTCTTCTATTTTTTCCTTGTACTGGGTGCACAGCTCATTTCAGCCTCCCATGTGGCCTCAGGGTTAGACCAGGGCTGGGTTATAAACAACTCTCTTCCCTGCACTGGTTTGGTGGAAAAGACAGAGAAAAGGAGACACAGAAAGAAGCTAAAAAACAAGTCCTGGTGGGAGGAAGAGAGGAGGTAGAGCCCAGCTTCCCATGCTGACCTTGAGCCTCAGGTGCAGCTTGAAGTCTGCATTGAACTGGTCCCTGTTGTGATGGAGAGGACTGGGAACCACCTAAAACAGAGATCAGAGGTATTTTCTTTGGGGAGATGGTTAAAACCCACAGCAAAGGCTCTGCTTGGCTCAGCAGAGGGATCTGAACGGGAAGAGGGCACTGGGAAAGCAGGTCACAGCTATGTTTACCTCCAGCCTGAGTCACAATTGGGCCCTTCGTGGGGGCTGGGACCTCCCAGGTATGGGGACATCCCCAAAACCTAGCACAGGGGTGGTGCTCTGGGACTGCATCTTCTCACAGTGTCATGTGCTGGGATTGGGGATGCTGTGTGGATTCTCAGCCTTGTGAAGGGTTAATGAAAATGACAACAATAAAAAACGCCAAATCCGAAATCTATTCTCTTTCTCTTCCCTCCTCCATCCCGTCCCTGTTTTGTTGTTTGTTTTTTTTTTGTCCAGGTGTTCTTTATGGCCACAGGAGGGAGCTCAAATCCAGTCATGGGAGGATTGGCTTGATTTCGGATCCAGAGCCTCTTAAACTCGCGCTTTTCCTATAAGCTGGTCCCTGTTATGTCCAGGATCTGGCGCCTGCTTGACATTTATTTTGAGTTCCAGAGGACCAGAGACCTAGGATGAGGAGCATTGGATCTGCCCTGAACCTGCTTTTGGTATCGCCACTCTACTTTGTGTGGACCGTGGTCGCTCTGGACCTGGCACAAACTCCCTGCACCACTTTGGTCCAGGGGAAATTCTTTGGGTATTTCTCCTCCTTTGCCGTCTTCCCGCTGAACTCCTCTCTCTGCTCTTGGATTATCCAGAACCCCGACCCTCGGAGGTACACTTTGTACATGAAGATCCTCAAACCCGCCGGCGTATGTGACCACCAGCACATCCGCACCTACCAGTTCGACTCCTTCCTTGAGTCCACCCGCACCTACCTGGGCATGGAGAGCTTCGATGATGTGTTGAAGCTCTGTGATGGGTCCACACGCTTTGCCTTCCTCCAGTCCAACAAGCAGTTCCTGCAGATGAAGCAGACGGCCCCGCCAGGGGTGGAGAGCTGGCCCATGCGGTGGAAGCCCACGAAAGCTCAGGAAAGGGACTTCTCAGTGGAATACCTCGTGGTGGGCAACAGGAACCCCAGCAAAGCCGCCTGCCAGATGCTCTGCAAGTGGCTGGACACGTGCCTGGCCATCAGCAGCAGCTCCCACCCGTGTGGCATCATGCAGACCCCGTGCTCTTGCTCCGGAGGGGAGGTCCTGGATCAGGCCAGCGAGATCCTGGGGTTCACCAGGAAGAAGGAAGATTGCTATAAGGATGGGATTTACTTGGAGAACTGCGTGAGCAGCCCCAAGGACAGCAACGGAGCGGAGTTCCTGGGTGAGTGGAGGGTGGCCAGGGGTGTTTGGGAGGGAGGGCTGGTTGGGCTCTCCTCTCATGGGTCTCACACTGTCCCCATCACCGCTGTGTCCGTATCTGTGGATGCCTGGCATGAAAACCTTATTTCCTAATTGATAGGCAGGTCAGGTAACCCTCAGAGGCTCCTGAGGAGCCTGAGATGGGAATTGCGAAACAGCCTCCCCTAAATATACCCCAAATTGTTTCATTCATTCCCAGGGCTTGTTCATTGCTTGTTTTACTCGTGCAGCCTCCAAGCTTCTCACCTGAGGGTAAGAAGCTGAGTTTTCCAGTGTAATTACAGATGTCCTAGAAAAGGCAGGATCCCGAGGCGGGCTGCTCTCAGCAGCCCTATCAACTGTTTTAATTCCTAGGGAAAACTTAATTCTTGGGTCTGATTCAAGGGAATGGCAACAGAAGGCACACTCAGTTTGTTCTCAGCTTCATTTTCCTTCTGGAGGCTTTTGGAAAGACAACTCACCATGTTGCTTCCATGGGATTACTTGGTGCCTTTTCTGGGGCTCATTCTTCATATATTTCATTAGGGTTTCATCAGTGATCTTGAGTATGGTGTGGACTGGAAAGGTGGAAAAGGCATGACAAAAATGGCTGTGAATAAAGGTGGGATGATGCTGAAGTCTGATCTAGGCTAGGTATTGATCTGGGGAGGGAAATGCTTATTCCAGAGATCTGAAACGACCATGGAAAGCAGGAGGGATTCAGGGGGTCTGAAAGCAAAGACTTTTTTTCTCAGGACCTGTGTCAGATCTGCCCTGATGTGTTTTTTTTGTCAGCTCCCACCCCACCTGCCAGAACACAGGTTATGTAAAGGAGAGGCGTGATGCTAAATAGGAATTTGGGTGGCCGGGAATGGAGCATCCAACCCTGCGAGGTCCAGATCCTCACCTGGCCCCCACCCCAGGTCTCATCTTCTTCAGGTGCTGGACTGGAATGCCCTTTGCCACCGGCATAAAGTTGGCATCTGTCTGGGTCTGGAATTTGGGGCTCCTGCCTGACTTTTGCAGCTGACCCGTTTTAGGGTGGAATTTCTCAGGACTGAGGGGAAGAGGCTAAATTTGCTTGCAGTAGGAAGGAGGTGGCCAGGCACAGGTCCAAGGTGTGCAGCATGATTTTCCTGCAGACTGTAGCCTAGCATTAGCTGGGAGATTAGTGTATGATCAGGTACTTGTGCTTTCGTCAGGGTATTTTGGGGGAGATTTTGCTTCTCACTGATCTGTGAATCAATACATGAAGGCAAACAGTCGAGCCATAAATCCTGCAAATTAGTTCTTCAGCTGTGCCTCCCTCCCTGGCTCTGAGCACACGAATCTCCAGATATTGGGCATTTTTTTTCACAATGCCCTTTTCTCCTGTGTGAACAGCCTGTGAGGAGCAGAGCCTTGCTGCCTCCTCGGAGTGATTCCAGCCCCGTTCCATCATGTGTCCTGCCTTGCATTTGTTGATTGGATGATTTATGCAATCCACTCAGGCAGTGTGACCTTTCTCGTTGCAACCAAAGGTGAAATTTGAAATAAGATTTTCAGCAAATCCTGAAGCATTCAAGCTTAATATTGGCTTTCTGTAAGGATCTCTCCTAGTCCAGCTTGAGTGCCTGAATGTTCCCAGCAAGTAAATATGAAAGAGGCTCAGAGATGGCTGAATCAAAATCCCTTTTGGGTGTCAAATATTTGTAAAGTGGAGATCGGTTTCTTTTTGCTGGCTGCTCACATCTGCTCCATATTGAAGATGCAGAATGATCATCTTCACTGGTGGGATGCCATCCCCACAGAGATGATGCTTGCAGGGGGCCCGGCCTCTCCATGTGCTGCTCTGTCTGTCACCGTGTCTGTTTTGATTTATGCAAAGGCTTGATCAGGAAGATGGAGGCGAGATCCAATTTGGACAGGGAGTCAGCAATCCCTTAACAGCACTTTGTGGGTGGAATATTTTGATAGGGTTCCTGATTTCCAAGTGCTGGTGCTGGTTATTGCAGTCATTGCTGTTTTGATTGTATTTGTAGCATGTTTTTTTTTCCCCACAAGCTTTTTTATTATTATTATTTTTCCCTTCCCCTGCTGTTTTCTGAGTCATTTGTTGTTTCTGGGCCTGTCTTAGGACTTTCATCTTTGAACAAGTGTAGATGTGTGTGTTGTACTAATCCACTCTGATGACTTTGGTGGCACATAAGAAATGTGGAAGGTTCCCTGCCCATGGTAGGGGGGTTGGAACCAGATGATCTTTAAGGTTCCTTCCAACCCAAACCATTCTGTGATTCTGTGAATTGCCACATACCCAGTTACCATCCTGAAATGTGAAGCCCGACCTTTCCTAAAGAGCCTTTTCAGTCCTTGGGTATTTACAAAGCAAATGGGTGCAAATATACAATGAGATGTTGCCTTGGGCACAGCCATGCTTTGGCTCACAGTCTGGGGTGACATTCCTGTGAAAAGCTTCACTCCAAGTGGATCCTGTTGCTCCAGAACTACTGGGACACTCAAGAAACAGAACTGAGAGCCTGTTTTCACTCATGCAGATTTTATATCTGGTTCAGGTGCATAAGGATATTTGTGGTCCTTTATAAGGGAATTCACAGAGAAACTCAGCCAAAGTGTGCTGTCTTATCTGCAGCATCTGTTCTTCAGTGTCTGGAGGTAGGAGATACTGCTCCAAATTTGCGTCCTGGGTTTATTGAGACCCTCTTTGCACTCACTGTCCCACACAGATGTTGCAGAGGTTACAGCAGGCAGTGGTGGGTTCGAGAAGAATCCCTCAGGGTGCAGAGGTGGCAGGAGATATTCTGGTGTCTTGTTGAACATGGAGCTTGTCCTGGTGATCAGCAAGACATGCTTGGAAATATATGGGCAACAGCAGCCCACCCCTCACATGTCCCCTCCTTGGGGAAGCTTCCTCCAACTCCAGAAAAGCTTCAACAGGGGATGTTTTCTAGGAGAAGACAATTCAATAGGGGAACTATTTTTGGCCAGCATCAGCTTTCCCTTGTCTCCCTCAGGCAATGTGGGAAGAAGGCAGAGACTTCTTGTGGGTCCTGATGTTTAAATGTGAACTCACTCGTGGAATGCAGGTCGGCCCTCCCGAATTACGTTTGGGGTAGGACACCAGGAGACTGAAGGAAGGAAAACTGCCTGAAATGCTGGACATTGGGACTTTCTGATCTGAAAGTCCTAACTGACCCTCCCAAATATGAGCTGACTTTGCTGTAATCAGAGCTGGAGCTTTAACAGGGATGATGATGTGACCCTGTAATGAGAGAAGGTTAAATGTGTGCTTAAGTGCTGTGCTGAGTTAGGCACTTAATGAATGTCTAATTAGTCTTGACTCCACATAATCTGTTCCTGGAAGGCTCTTGCAGTGCTGTCACATTTTGGTGGCCCAGGGAGTTAACCAGCATGATCTGGTCCTTCTACTATTTTTATCCCCACCTTGAAGGGATCCAAGATGTTGACTGCAAAAAGGGGATAAATATGTCTCCCAAAATATAACATTTTCTTCTTGATAAAGTAGATTGGTCCAAGCCTGGAGAAGTTTTAATGATGAACGAATAACTGGATCAAGATATTGCTCTTCTGAAGTGCTGGGATTTTTCCTGCTTTTTCTGCTATATTTTTCCATTCTTTTGCTGTTCCCATTGCTCTGAGCAAAATCAAACCCTCCTTCCTCACACATGCTCATCACTTCACTTCTGTTTTGTCAGTAGTGTTTCACTTTCTGGCCTTTAGATGTTTTTCTACCTGTCTCTGATGGATTAAGCAGTCTCATAGCATCTAGAGAAGCATTTACAGACACATGAACAAGATCCTTTTTAACCTCTACTGCATTAAGTAGGTTGGACTCCATAAAATTCTCATTGCAGGACACATCCTCCAAGGCTTGGTCATTGTTGGGAAACTTTGCCTCATGCTTGGCCATTTCTGCTGGTCAAAAGATGATTCCCCAGCAGGGCTGAGCTTCTGCTTGGACTTTGGCTGAATAGCTGCTGAATGGGGTCTGTGGTGTGGAAGAGGAGCCTGAGGCACAGAAACAAATGGATCAAGTCTTACCCTCCCTGCTGCAGGAATCACTGTTGTGTGGCACAGCTCTCCTCCGCTGGAATCTCCCCCCAGGGAAGAAATAAGTTGCTAAGTCATTTTCTATGTTCCAAGTGAGGTTTAGTGGCCATGAAAGCTCAGAGATGGATAGAGATTTGTGAGTAATTGTCATGGGGCAGGCTCTGAAACTCTTCTTGACATCTGCAGTTCCTTGTGACACATGCTCTGTTCCTCCAGCAAGAGTCCCCCCCTGGGCCCAAACAGCAGCTGAGCTCGCAGAGAAGGGTGTTTGGCTTTGGTTTTGCCTCGGTTTTGGATTTGCCAGCCAAAAGGCAAAGGGAGTTGGGTGGGTGCATTTTCATTGCCTCTCCTTTCTCCTGGCAAGGACCTGCTGAGTGTGCTTGGGGAAGGTGTGCTGCATTCCAGCTGCTCCCTTCTCCATCTGTGTTTGTCCCTGCTGAACAATCTGTACATCCTGGAGAGCAGAGCCAGGATGTGGTGAGAGATCACCAGCAAAACATGGGGCAAGGAAGGGCTGGGTTCTGCTCTTGTGTAAAATATTCCTGTGTAACCTCAAAGCATTGGCGATTTTGCCTGACCTCTCTCCAGCCTGAGTCCAAACCTCAGCAGTCATGAGCAAGAGCTGATACTTCTTCCCAGCTCCTGGAAGAGGAGGTTGAACACAGCCTGGCACCTGGCAAACAGGTCACCTTGTCACCTGCAGTGAATCAACATGGGCAGCTCCTGATGGGGCTGTCCCTCGTGCCTGCAGTTGGGGTGTCTTATGGATGAGGCAAGTGTGGGTGACACCTTCCTGGGTGCTGAAAGTGAGTTCTGACTCAGTTTAAACACTCAGATCTCTGTGACCCTGGTTTCCACTGGGATCATCAAAGACTTTACAGTTGGAAAGAAATGGACCAGACCAGAATAGAAATAGGATAGAAATAGGATAGAATAGAATAGAATAGAATATTATCAGTTGGAAAGGACCTGGAATGGTTATCTAGTCCCCTTGCCTGACAACTTCAGGGCTGACCAATAGTTTAGCTAAGGGTATTGTCCTAATTCTTCTTAAACACTGACACGGATGGGGCCTCGACTGCCTTTCTAAAAATCCTGTTCCAGTGTTTGACCACTCTCTCAGTAAAGAAATCCTTCCTAATGTCCAGCCTACACCTCCACTGGTGCTGCTTTGAATATTCCCACACATCCCATCACGGGATCCCAGGGAGAATTAGGCAGGAGCACAAGGGTTCCAGGGTGCCACAGTGACAGAGCAGAGATTCCCCGTGTCTCCGCTGCTTTCGCATTAACTCCATTCATCCTTGTGTCTGGATGGAAATGGGGTGGAGAAAAATGAGCAAACCAAAGCGATCAGTTGCCTTGTGAACCCAACAGCTCGTGGACATGATCACAATGCAGAAACATCAGCAATTACAGTCTCAGTGTGCTGTTGTTGTAGCAGGGAGACTAAAGGTGGAATTTACATCCAGTTGCTGAGGGAGTTTCACAGGCAACTACTCCCATTATTGCAAAGAGGGGACTTTTACAGGTAATTTAATGAGTGGCAGCCTGGTGAAAGGCTCAGCTTCTCAGTTTTCCTTTTTTTTTTTACCTTTTTGTTTGTTTGTTTTGTTTTTTAATTTTCTGTTGTTTAACAGCCTCCTGTATTAAGGACCCATAGCAGCTGCTCCAAAAAATGTTTTGTGTGGGAATACAGAGTGAAATTTAGATGTAGGGAAACACAGACACTGGATACCAAATCATCACATCTGTAGTTTTACAACTGTAACTGTTGAATATGAGGATGATGCTGCTGAGGTCTCAGAGGGAGGGTGTACAGAGGCATTCCTGTCCGTTTTCACCACCCACACTTAATATCCAACCCTTTTCACTACCCATCCTAAATATCTGATGTATTTAGGGGATGGGACCAGGCTGAAAAATGGAAAATGTTGTCTTTAAGATAAACTGGATTCACAGTTTTTCAGGTGTTTGATCCACCTTTGCAGTGCCTGAAATCCATGGGTTTCCTTGGCACTGAGCTGTCTGACCTAGTGTATCCACCATCTCTCATGGTGGATAAACCTCTCCCAGGTTTCCTTGAAAGGAGGAAGCTTTC
>JAWWMO010000083.1:149352713-149365214 GCA_035047845.1 Dendrocincla fuliginosa
CTGTCTGACCTAGTGTATCCACCATCTCTCATGGTGGATAAACCTCTCCCAGGTTTCCTTGAAAGGAGGAAGCTTTCCCTTCTCCAGTGCTGGTTTCCTCCATCCACATTCATCTCCCAGCCAGGACTCAGCAGAGACGACACTTGTCTCAGTTGTTTTAGAGATTTGGTAGACAACAGGTCCAGGAGGGGAGAAGGGATCTGATCTGTGCTACTCTTAGCAATAAATTCACTCATTTAGCACTAAACTCAGTTGTTGCCCAGAGAAGTTGCTGATGTCCCATCCCTAGAAGTGCTCAAGGCCAGGCTGGATGGGACTCTTAGCAACCTGGTCTAGTGGAAGGTGTCCCTGCCTATGGCAGGGGGTAGGAAGTAATTAATCTTCAAAGTCCCTTCCAACCCAAATCATTCTGTGATTCTCTGATCTGTAGCGGGCTGGGGACAGTGGCATATCCATGAATACATTGGGAGTGGACATGGGTGCTCTAAGCCACAGAAATCTCCTTCCATGTCAGGCAGAGCAGTAGATTTCAATCCTCTTCCAGAGCATCACTGACACTCTGCAACTCATCTCTCCTCCCATGTCTTCTTATTCGTATAATCAGTGAGCTTTTGGCAACATCTATGCATATTGATTCTGTCTGCTGTTAAGTCCCACGTTCCCCAGGACAGTCCTGAAGCAAACTTGGGATAAGTAAGTTAGAACACTGGTTTGGGATTCTCAAAAAGTATCTTTAACGTGGGGAGGATTCTGTGTGTCCCTGGCGTGGCTCTGCCAATGTCACCTCCAGCCACTGAATCTCCTTTTGGCACACTCTCTTCTTGCACTCACTGCAGACAGCAATCTAATACTGATATTCAATATTTTATCCTTCAGCAGGAAGAGACACTCAGTCTGGGAAAGGATGTCCTTTAGCACATCAGAACTGTAGATCTGTTGAGTTTAAATATATTTCTTTGTGTTCCCTGGCTGTAGTTTCGAAAGAGCAATAATTGCCACACACCTCATTAAGCTGAATGCTCTCAATAGGTCTTGAGTGGTCCATGTCATTAAACAAACAGTTACTAGCTTGGGATATTCCCGGTTTTCTGAAGCAGTTAGGAACAGAAGGGACCTAGGGGTTTTGAAAGCTGCAGCTGCAGCTCCTGAAGAAACTGGGCTGCTCCGACAGGGCAACTTCTTTGTCCCACTGTTTCTGGGGCAATTTGAGGAGTCTGATACCTCCCTATGTCCTAAGGCAGGAACACAATTACTGGTACAAGTCCCTGGCATTGCCACCTTGCCTGGAAGAAGAGGGGGATTCCCAGGTCTCTATCACTCTGGATGTTTGGGGTTGTTTTTTCTGGCATATGACACTTCCCTGTTTGTTGGTTTGGGGATAGGGGTTTGGGTATCTTTGTGTTGAAGGCGCCCAAACCAGAGGAAGACAGTGAAGTTCCTCATATGGTACTGAAAGCAGCAGAAGCAGCAAAGACCATGGATGCTTTCCCTACTTTTTCTAGTTCTTCTCCTTAATCTGAAGACTGAAGGACCAAGAGGCAGGTTATTGGTCCCTCAGCTTTTGCTGAGACCCTGGAACTGATGCAGAAAAGGACCTACACAGGGTTCCTGCTTTTGGGATCTACTGAAGGCTGGGATAGGACAAGGGGCACGATGGCTCCACCTCATCTCCCTGTTGAATCTGCTCTCCCAGACTAAACCCACCCACATGGAAGGTGTTATTCAATGTTCTATGTGCACCTCATATGCAGGTCTATATACCATCCCATGTGCCTACTGGATAAAATTGAGAGTTAGTTTTGGTATCCCCTTCCCATAACTTGACTAGGCTTGCTGTTTGTGACCAAGACTATGAGCAGAATCCCATTTCTAGCAACCCTGTGGTCAGAAGTAGAGATATAGAAGAAAGGCTTTGCAGGGCATGTGCCATGGGAAAGAGCAGTGCAGGTTCAGGTTGTCCATTAAAGACCTGCTCAGGAGCCCAGCCTGGAGCTCAGATGGGCAAGGAATCATCTCTGTTGTACACAGAGTTAGTTCCCTCTGGGGCAACCAGGCCAAAAGACAGGGATGCTGTGCATGTGTTTATACCCACTGACAAAGTAGTCCTAGTGTTAGGAGATACCAGATGTTCCAGTCTCCATGACCAGTTCCAGTCCATGAAGATCACAGAATCATAGAGTGAGTTGAGTTGGAAAGGACCTTAAAGATCATTTTGTTCCAGCCCCCTTACCATGGGCACGGACACCTTCTACTGGACCAGGTTGCTCAGAGACCCATCCAACCTGGCTTTGAATACTTCCAGAGATGGGGCATGAGAGACTGGAATATATCCACCAGTTTTCTGGGCAGTTGAGCTTGATGGTGGCAGTGCTGGATGGCACCAGTTTGTTCTTCATTTGGACTAGATTGGGATTAAATAATCTCTATGGATCTGGACTAAAGGGGCATCTGCAGCAGAATTCCAGATATGGACATGTGCTGGGAAAGATATTCCTGGCCATTCCCAGCAGGGAAAGATATCCCTGGCCATTCCCATCATGAAAACAACCAGGCAGATGTGTCAGGGCTGCTATTTACAGTTGAGTTTCTCTTTTGTCCTCTTTGCAGGGGGTCTGTCAAAGGAACATCACTAAAACTGGCAGATTATTAATTTCTGTCCCAAATATCATTCTTCCCTCTTTTTTTAGTTTCCTGCCTTTGGTTGTTTATTTTCCATTTCAGTGTTCTGAAGGACAAAGCTTCTTGCTGTGCTGTACATTTTTGCCAAGCATCAGAAGCATGTGTCTCATGGAGCTCTCCTGGGCTTCAAGTGAGTAACTTGTGAGCATCCCCATGAGGCTGAGCTCCATGGGCAGCCATCCACTCAATATGTGGATGCTGCAACCAAACTGTGAAAAGTCAGGTTCAGTGCCAGCATCACTCTGCCAGGATGATTCAGACTGGAGGGGTTCATGGTGTTTTCATCACAATCCAGCAATGCAGCATCTAAACCCGGCTGATCAACACCAGAGAAATGAGATGTTCTGCCTTGTTGGCCTCCCCAAACACTCCTCTCCCATGTCTAGATTTTAAATTGTAGGGTTATCATCTTTACTTGGCCTGAAATTTAGCTGCTTACCATGCATTAGAATCATAGAATCATAAGATGGATTGGATTGGAAGGGATCTTAAAGACCATCCAATTCCAATCCCCCTGCCATGGGCAGGGACATCTTTCACTAGCCCAGGTTCATCCAAGCCCAATCCAGCCTGGCCTTGAACAATTCCAGGGATGGGGCAGCCCAGCTTCTCTGGGAAACCTGCGCCAGGGCCTGCCCACCCTCACAGAGAAGAATTTCTCACTAAAATCTAAAATCTAAACCTACCCTTCTTTAATGGCTTAAAACCATTCCCTTCTCATCCTGTCACTCCAGGCCCTTGTCCAAAGCTCTCTTGGAGTCTCTTTAGGCACTGGAAAGTGCTCTGAGGTCTCTCTAGAGCCTTCTCTTCTCCAGGCTGAACACTCCCGGCTCTCTCAGCCTGTCTCCACAGGAGAACTACTCCAGCCCTTGCAGCATCTTCATTAGGGTCAGCCAAAATCAAGTGATGGTGTGACTTGAGATACGTTTATAACAGGAAGGCACTCATTGAGCAGCAGAGGAGCTCTCAGGATGCCTGGCTTGTTGGGAGGGTACTTGCTGAAGAAGAAAAGATCCAGAGATCAGGACAGTCCCCAGGTAACTATAGAGAGGTAGTTAAAGAGATTGTTTTTCACGCTTCTGTGCTTTTGGGCCACAGAGGCGCTCAGGAGACTCCTCTGGGAAGTTCAGCCACTTGTCCCCATGGACCCCCTGCAGCTGAGGAGTCATCAGGGAGCAAGCAAACCTCATGGGAGGGACATAGTAGATACCACCAGCAGTCAGGGCAGGAGTGGCTTTCCTCTCTCAGCAGCTCGTGCATGCCCCTCTGTGCAGTCCCTTCCCTCCTACCAGTCCTGGTGTTCCTGCTCCAGCTCAGCCGTGCCATGTTTGAGCTCATTGTCATTGAAGCTGGTGACAAGTAATTTGGTGCCTTTTACTTGCTTCAGGGCAGAAGAAGAAAGTAGATAAAGCTTTTCCAAGCCTTTCAACATAGTGACCCACCTTCTCCACTCCTGAGACTGATGTATTGGCCCCAGCTTGCAGTACAGAGGGCAAGGTGGCATGCTGTGTGTTCTACTCTTAAAAATAGGGATTTGTGAATAGTGGAACAGATGAAACCCAACTTCCTACCATGTGAAGTCTTGTATTCCCTTATTGCAACAATCCCAGCTCCTCTCATTGCTTCTCACATACAAATCCTTCATAACCCTCATTTTCCACCGATGCCTTTGGGACTGTCCTGCTGTCAGCACCCTCCTGGGTCTCCAAGACATTTTCTGGACAGGTGTATCTACGTATACATGGAATCCCAAGTGTGCATGCCCATGTATAGGGACAGCGTGAAACCTCACAGAGCAGGCAGATGTACAAATGGGCATGGAGGTACCTGAATGCAAACCTGGCAATGTACAGATGTACAAACAGAGCTGAGCAGAGAGATGCACAGGCTTTGAGATGGATACACAGACACGTAAATGGGTCTGAAAATGTGTGCACAGGTACAGCTCCTACACATCCACACCCCTGCACACCCCCACGGCCATGTGAGTGCCAGTCCACATCTATGAACATATTCAGGAGCTGAGACCCCTATGGGAAGTCCCAACACCACACAGACATAGGCCATGCTGCTTCCCATGCAAGAGAGTGTCCATCGAGACCCAGAGAGTGCAAACTCACTGAAGGAGCAAGGGGCTGACTCATGCTTAATCCTTTCCCTGTTTCTTCCAAAATGTGCCATGAGACCTATCTGTGCTCTATGGTGCATTTCAGAAGAATCTGTCTTTGTTTAGACTTGTGGGAACCTTCCCATGAAAGTAGAACTGTTAATCCCCTGCAGAGCCAAAGCACATTGATGGATCCCCCAGAGTGGCATCAGAACTTGGTGGGAAAGGCCAACCTGCATGGCTTGGCATTTTGAGGGGACAAGTCAAGGACTTGCTTTGAGACTGCAGTCATCCAAAGCTCTTCCTAAACCCACTGCTGGTGGAACATGCTTCCCTCTGCCCTGCCTCCCATAGCAAAGCCTGTTAAAATCTCCTGCTTCATAAAAGGCTCCTGATACGTTTTAAGTCCAGTTTGTGCTTGACCTCATTGCAGAGGCTCATTCCTTGTGAGAGGAAGAAGAGGGTCATGCACTGATCTCTTCTCTGTGATGGCCAGTGACAGGACCCGTGGGAATGGCCTGAACTTGTGTCAGGAGAGGTTTAGGTTGGATATTAGAAAAAGGTTTCTCACCCAGAGGGTGGTTGGGCACTGGAACAGGCTTCCCAGGGCAGTGGTCACAGCCCCAAGGCTGACAGAGCTCTAGAAGTGTTTGCACATTACTCTCAGGCTCGTGGTGTGACTCTTGGGGATTGTCCTGTGCAGGGCCAAGGGTTGGATGTGATGATCCCTGTGGGTCCCTTCCAACTCAGCTTATTCTGTGATTCTGTGACTGGTGGTTTGAACTACTTCTAAGGACCACCAGCAAGTCCTCAAAGCTCTCTCTCTCCACTGCCTGATGTGTGGCTGATCAACGAAAAATCTTGCAGCATCTACCCCTGCAATATTCCCACTGGGTTTAGGGGGAGTTTTACTGGAGGCTTGGGGTTTGGGAGACTGTTGGCTGCTCCTCAGCTCCTGCCTTCCCCACATCCCAGCTCAGCTGTGGGTACCTGTGTGCCAGCCCTGTGCAGCACTTGCAGATTCATTCACATGTCTCCAGCTGCATGTTGGTTTCTACACACAGATATCTACTTCTGACTCCCGTATTTCCCATTCCCCTCTGCTTCTTTCCATCTTAGGTGCTATTTCCCACTACACCAAGACCCTTTGATATGTTTTTTAAGGAGAAAAGTCACTCTAAGGCAGGTGTTGGGATGCTGAGTTGCATCCCACTGTCTAATCCTTCTGAGTGTCAGTGCAGCCTCAGTGCAGGAGGTAATTGTGGCTGTTGTGCTTTCGAGGACCATTCCACTGAGGAAGCCCTCACTTGAAAAGGCAACCCTGACAGAAACAACAGCTTTGTCTACCTCACATTTTAATTAAAAACTCGAACAATTCGCCTTCGCCCCCGCTCCCACTCTCCATACCTTCCTCCATCCTCTCACTGCAAATGAACATCTAGTGTCACCTGGGGACAAAGCATTAATTCAGCAATTAAATAATTGAATGCTCCTCTGGCAAAATGAACTGTCTCCTGCCTTTCTTGTGTTTTACCACTTCCCCCCCCCCCTTTCATTCCCCATCTTCTTTCTTCTTTCTTCTGGTGAGATAAGACTGCCATTCTTGAAAGCCAGTTTAAATATTCATGTTTTAATTAATGGACTTTATTGCATGAACTCTATGTAAGACTGCCCGAGGCACAACACACTTCTTTTTTTTTTTGTTGTTTGTTCTTGAATGGGGACTGAGAAATAAAAAGCTTAATGTGTTTCTTCAACAAATATTAGAAAGATACATAGAAATGACAGCCCTGGGTCACTCAGCCAGTGGGGCCTCCACGTGCTCCTGAGTATTGTGGAGCAGGATGTAAATACATGTGAACCTTGCAGGGACAAGCACCAGGTTCTCAAGTGGGCAGAGGAAGGCAGTTGGTTGCATCCAGGGGACTTGTGAGTGGAAATGGAAGCAGAGCTGCAGTTCATGAGAAGGTTGGAGAGGGACTTTTCACGAGGCCATGCAGTGAATGGACAAGGGAGAATGGCCTTAAGATGAAGGAGGATAGATTTAGATTAGATATTATGAAGAAATTCTTTACTGTAAGGGTAGTGAGGTACTGGAACAGGTTGCCCAGAGAGGTTATGGATTCCCCATCCCTTAAAGTGTTCAAGGTTAGGTTGGAGGAGACTGTAAACAACGTGATCTAGTGGAAGATGTCACGGCCCATGCCAGGGTGTTGGAACTGGACCATCTTTAAGGTCCCTTCCAACCCAAACCATTCTATGATTGTATGAGTCTATGACCAAGGGCCCTTCAGAGCTGTGAGTATTTGGGGCTGAATAAAATCTTTTGCTGAACCTGGAAACTGAACAGGTTGTTTTTCTTTTAGATGATGTTTTTGACAAAATAAAATAAAGTTTGGACCAGTCCCCTTGCCCAGTATTTCTGGGTAGAAAAACCCAAACACTGATTGCACATTTCTACACTGGATTTTGCTTTTAGCAAAGACAAACAAGATAGAATGTAGGAATCTGTGAAACATCTGGTATTGCCAGTTATGTATTCTTGCCAAAAAAAAGAAGAAAAATAATGTTAGATGAAACTTCACTCCATGTGGGTGTTTTCTTATGGTGCAGCAGGCTGAAATTAGTTTTATATTCTGAGTGTGTCATCTGTGCTGCGTGACATGGGCCTCTGCACCCAGTTTAGCTCTAGTCTTGTGATGGGAGTGGTCTAAATGGGATGCTGGTCCAGAACTTTATAGGGAAGCCTAAGTTCTGATTCTGCATCTGCCCATGACCTTGAAAAAGTCAAGGCATTGGAGCACGTGGTTTTTATCCTCCTATTCATTTCTTTGTTTATTCTGACTCAGATCTTGAGAGCAAGTGGCATTTTCTTAGCAAACAAATGTACAGTGCCCGGTACCAGCACTCCCCGAGCTGTGATGATGGCTCTTAGGAAGACTGGAGAGAAAGAGTTATAATAGTTAATAAATACTCCAGTGGTTGCTATGGTTAAATTTGGTCATGAAGTTGCTTCTCCTTTATGAAAAGAATAATCTCACAGAGGGTGACACCCTGGCATTTACATTAGAAAGAGAAGAAATGTCCAGCACTGAAGGAGACAGGTGGGTGGCACAAAGAAAAGATCTTTAGTCACCCAGTGTAGGTTTTCAGTGCTTCAGTGATAAACTGTATTGTGCCCCTGGGATGTCTCTATCCATCACATTGATTACTCCATTTGCTCTCTGCCTAGTACTGATTTTTTTCATCCTAAATCAAGAAAAAGCCAGAGTTCCCCCTTAGCTGCCAAGGTGCAAAGATGGGGCCACTCTGCTGAGTAGAAGGGTACTGATTTTATACCGAGATGAAAAAAGGCACAAGTAGGTTGGTCTTAGTAATAGGTTGTCTTGTGGAGAACTCTTCATTCCATCTTCTGAAGGTGCTGTCACCTCTGTGTGTCTCTAATTGTGGAGATGAAAATGCTGGGTTGTTCTTTCTTGTGCTCTGTCTGGTCTTGGCTGGGCATCTGCTGCTGCTCTTGGTGAGAGCTATGGTGGGCAAGGCAAGGTTATTATCTGACAACAGATCCTCAGTCCTCGCTCCTGCATCAGCAGAGCTGGAAGGGGTTTAACAAAGGAGCTGGAGAGACCAGAGAGAGGAGTGAGTCCAAAGTGAAAATTCTTGCTCAATAGTTACAAAACTTTACTGACCGCACTCTAAGAAGAAGGAAAGCTCAGATTTGGGCAGATCATGTAATGACAGGAGTGCATTTTCGAGGACATGTGTCTTAGGATGCGTCATTCTCGAAGTTCAGTTTGAGCATAACCCTCATTATTCTATCTGGGACAGCCACTGCAGTAAATGGTTTGCTGATCTCCTTGAGACAGGAGTCGGGGCTCACAGACCTGATTTAAATTTTCTCACTGTGAGCAGCAGAGGAACTCAGCTCTTGTGTCCCACATGTGTGCTGTAGTGACTAATTCCAGCTGTCCCCAGTGAAAGTTCTTCTCTCAGCAAGTCTCCCCAAGCTCCCTTCTTAGTCAACAAAATGCTGCTTGAGGTGAGTGATGGGGATGAGGGCAGCCTTTGTCCCATCCCAAAATAGACATCAGAGGGAGGGACTCAGGATCTTTAGCAAAGAAACTGGATTGTTGACTAGGAGGATGAGTAGTGGTTATGTGTGGCACCTCAGCTCAAGTGCAGCCTTGCCACTGTGTCTAATCTAAGTGGTTTTCTTTAGGTTGAAATAGAGTACCAAAGTCACCCCTGGTAAAAGCCACCCGACCTTGCTGGCTCCTCTCCATCCCCTCTCCAAGAGAGGTTTTTGTGTGGGATCTATCTCTAAGGGCTGCAGCACAAAAGCATTGAAGGCAGGGTATTAGCACAACCTGTGCATCCCAGAGTGTCCCTCCTGCTGAAGCTGTATCTTTCCACAGCATCAAAGCAAACAAAGAAATCAATAATTAACATTGAAAAGAGGCTCTCAGTAAGTCTATACCTTTGAGAGGTTTCCCATTTCAGGGTTGCTGAGATCTGCTGTTACACCACCCTCAGCAAATCTTCAGGTTATTCTCCTGGCTGCCCCAACTTCATGATCACCCTCAGTCTCTGCCTGGAGGTTGCTTTCCCTGACTTCTGATGACTCCCTTCCTTTCCAGCATGACCTCTTATTAAAAAGATGCCATGAGGAGCATTCCTTTCCCACCTGTTCCCATGCCTGTCTTAATTTGGAGATGGGCTAGGCACTGAGCTCTGGCTCACAGAACACAGGAGATGTTTCTTCGTCTGGTGTTAATGAGATCCAGCCCTCAGAGAAAGGTGAAGCTTGTGCTGACACACCTGGGTCTGTTCACGCTTGGTTTGGACCAGCACTGGAAGCACTTTCAGCCTCATTGCACATGATTTTCACGCTGCAGGAATGGCTGGGACCAGCTTACACAGCTCAGTCCACCAGCCACGTTATGCCCCATTCCTGGAAGTGTTCAAAGCCAGGTTACATTGGGGGACTTGGCTCAGTGATCGAGCCAAAAGCCAGCTCTGGGAAAGAAAGACAGAGCTGAGTTTTAAATTGGATCCATGAGGTGGCCCAAAACATGGTGCAACCACTCACCTGGCAGAAAGGAGACACATGGAAGGTGTCACCTGGCAAACAGCAAGGCTGAGGTTTGGTTAAGCTGCCTGCAAAGCCCTAGCCCTTGGCTCTGCCCCTGCATTTGAGTCACCAGCCATCCCTTTTGTTTGCATTTCGTGTAGATCTTGTTAATTGGCTCTTTCGCTCCCCTAATTAAATGTAAATGCAGAGTGGATCATTAAACAGGGATACAGGAGCCCTCTCCAAACAAAGCAGGTTTCAGCTGGAGGAGGAAGCACAGGAAATAGGTTTTCCTCTGGCCCTTTTACTCCAGGTCTCTCTGGTAGAGATGGTTTCAGCCCTAAAGGAGCTTCCCTGCTCTTTTGCTGCTGAAGGCCTCCTCCTGTGGGTGTGAAAGGGAATTCCTGGTGACAACAGGATGCTCCAAGGCCAGAAGCAATGAGCCAAACCTGGCTGTCTTCCCTTTGCTTTCCAAGTTAGCATGTTCCTTGCTTCTCCTGCCTGAGTCTTCCAGATTGCCCTTCTTGGATGCAGCATCACCAGGGAGGTTGAAAGCAACTTCATCTGCTGCCTCCTTGGCACTGCCAGCCCTACAATTGTGCCAAGTCAGGCGTGATGGTCTTCATGGGCTGGTTTTGTCCTGGATGTCCAGGATGGAGGAGGGTTAAGCCTTGGTTGCTGGAGACAGTCCCTAATGCCTTGTGCTTGGCAGAGCAGTGACGCAGCATGGCCGGATCTGTGGGCGATGGAAACAGATGGAATGTGCTCCGTTGAAAACAAAGCTCTCCCTTCACTCAGGGAGTAAAATGATGTTTTCTTTCCTGCAGGGCTCAAATCTGCTCTTGGCCACCTTTAGGGCATTAAAGGGGAGGTTTTGCTCCTGTTGCTGATCAGTTTTGGATGCCCTGGATGCTGCTGGGGAGTGGATGGAGTGGCATGTTTGTCCATGATGTGTTTCTGAAGCTCAGCAGATGCTCTGCATGAGCAGGAGTGACCTTGACCTAAAACTTCTTGGACTTTAAGGATCTGAATGTGGTTGCTGGACACTGGGTCTCTGAGCAGCTGGACCTGCTCCAGGTGACCTGGGAGCACTTGGGATTTGGAGGCCATTTAGAGATGGACACCTGACTTTCTATCATTACAAGTGCTCCAGAGGATGAAGTTCTTTACTGTGATGGTGGTGAGACACTGGCAGAGGATGTCCAGAGAAGTTCTGGATGTCTCATCTCTGAAGGTGCTCAAGGCCAGGTTGGACAGGGCTTGGAGGACCCTGCTCTGGTGGAAGGTGTCCCTGCCCATGGCAGGGGTTTGGAATGAAATGATCTTTAAGGTCTCTTCCCACCCAACCCATTCTCTGATTCTACAAGCACAGCTCCTCAAAGCAAGGAGACACAGGGAAAGGGCAGGTGATGCATATGGAGCAGGGCAGAGGCAGCCCATGGTGTGCAGAGTGGATGCATGGAGCCAGGGAGAAAAAAGGGGTCTGGGATGTTGGGTTAGAGGATTAAAGCCTGGGCTGAGTCTGTGTGCTTGTCTTTGGTGTCACTCCATAAAGCGTGGGGACAACAGGAAGGGACTGAACATCTACCATGACCTACTTAGGTCAATGTGGCTGTGGGGTCTCACTGGGAGAGACGGCTCTGCCCTCCCAAATGCCACAGCTCTGCCCTCCCAAATGCCACATCTCAGCCTAGGACAGAAGTTGCCATTTGGTTTAAATGCAGCCACGCTGCAGAAGGAATGAGTTTGTCACATTAAATAAGCACAGCAGGAAGAATTCCCAGTCCCATGAAAGGAATGAAGCTCTGCAGTGTCCCCTTCAGCCCTCAGCATCCTGAGAAACCACAGCCCTCTTCTGCAAGCCTGGTCCTGTGTCACAGCCCATAAGGTTTCCTGGACCCCGGGGTGAGCTCAGGTCACAGGGAAGGGACTGGCTGCTTGGATTTCTTTTTCTCTAGGAGACAGGGAGGACGTGAGAGTGTGGCTTTTCCTCTGCTTTCCTCTCTCCTGCGACGTGCTGGCCCCAAGGGGTTTGTGCCATTGTGTTCTCGCATGGCCTGGTGGGATAATTATCAGGGGAGTGATGAGCCCAGGGACGATCCACGGTGCCATGAGGTGCCAGGGAGAGCTCTCCCTGCTTCCAACCTGGAGGGGAACAGGGGGAAGCTGTTGACCTTTCTCCCTGCTTGGCTGTGCCATGCTTCTCCGAGCAGATGCTGCTCTCACTCTGGGAGACACAACAACCAGGAGCTGAGCTCTTGAGCCAGGGCTCTGATGGGACATGGCTTGCAGCCTCCTGCAAGCAAAGGAATACCTGGATTTCATCCCCCAGTGCCTCTCCCTGGCCCCACTGCTGCCACAACAGAAGAGAGGTGATTCCAGTCTCTGCTCATGGATGCCCAGGGTGTCTTTGGGCAAGAAGTGTAACTTTTCTGTGACTCAGTTTCACCACATGAATAAAGGATTTCAGCCTTAAGATTTTCATTCTTACTTTAAGATTTCATCCTTAAGACTTTCAGAGGCAGTTTAGTATCAAAAACGAAATCTCTCTCTTTCCCCTCTTTCTTTCCCTTTCTTTCTTTCTTTCTTTCTTTCTTTCTTTCTTTCTTTCTTTCTTTCTTTCTTTCTTTCTTTCTTTCTTTCT
>JAWWMO010000083.1:149365314-149382480 GCA_035047845.1 Dendrocincla fuliginosa
CTTTCTCTTTCTCTTTCTCTTTCTCTTTCTCTTTCTCTTTCTCTTTCTCTTTCTCTTTCTCTTTCTCTTTCTCTTTTCTTCTTTCTCTCTTCCCTTCTTTCCTTTCTTTCCTTTCTTTCCGTTCTCCCCTTTCTTTCCTTTCTTTCCTTTCTCCCTTTCCTTGTGCCTTTTTGTCTTTCACAGTCACAGTCTTCCCTTTGACTGATCACCACTGTGCCAACTCAACCACAGCACTAAAGTGCCTCATTTCTTGAGCACATCCAGGGATGGTGACTCCACCTCTTCCCTGGGCAGCCTGTTCCAATACTGAACCCTTCTTTCAGTAAAGAAGTTTTTACTGGTACCCAACCTGAACCTTCCTTGGTGCAACTTGAGGCCATTTCACCTTGTTCTATCATTAACTGCCTAGGCTGATTTCAGCCCTTCTTCTCCCCGCCGCCCCCCCATTTATTTATTTATCTATTTATTTATTTATCTATTTATTTATTTATCTATTTATTTATTTATCTATTTATTTATTTATCTATTTATTTATTCCTCTATTTATTTATATATCTATTTTCATTTTATTTTATTCCTTTCAATCTCCACCTATCCAGACATGCTTACTCCCATCAAGGGCTAGTGGAAGTGTCTTCTAAACCTGCAAAGAACAAGAGGACCAGAGAAGGATTCTGCTTCCCTACTGCCTTGGAGTGTGCTGCGAGCTGGACTTTATGCTGACCCATTCCCAAAGCACCAGGAGCCCAAGTGCAAAGATTTAAAAGTTTCTTTTCTTTCCAGAGTCTCAGATGGATATTAGGAAAAAATTCTTCCCTGGGAGGGTGGTGAGGCTCTGGCACAGGTTGCCGAGAGAAGCTGTGGCTGCCCCATCCCTGGAAGTGTCCAAGGCCAGGTTGGATGGGGCTTGGAGCAATCTGGGATAGCGGAAGGTGTCCCTGCCCATGGCAGAGGGTTGGAATGAGATGATCTTTCAGGTCCTTTTCAATCCAAACCAACTTATGATTCACATGGGGATCTTTCATTTGTTTTTGAGTCTTCTACCAATTCTTAATTGCACATGGGAAGGTATTTTCATGTACTTAAAAAGATTTTCTGAAATTCCCTGACTTTTTATTTTTGTGAACCCACTAAAAATCTCCTCCTAACTCCCCCAGTAGTGACACACTTCCAGTTCCTGTGTTCCTGCTCCCCCTCAAAATGGGTCTAGCAGAAATGTTCCACACAGAACATTGAGTACTAACATTTCCCTCTTCCACTCAAAAAGGTAGAAAAACTCAAATGCTTACATGGAAAATTTGTCTTTAGGTCAGGAAGCAACTTAAATATTTTCATAAGAAGTGTTTTAGGGAACTCTCACCATCAAGTGCCCTGATGAAATCTCTTTGCTCTGGTCTGTGCTGAGGTCTTGGTTCTGCTGCTTTGCTGACACTGGATTTTTTTATGTCTTTCTTTTGTTTCATTTTCCCTAATCCTGAGCAGGCTGTAACACAGAGGTGCTGGAAAGGCATCTTCTGCCTGGAGATCCTGATTGCCTGGGGTATCAAAGTTCTGGAGCAATGACTCCTGGAGCGTGGTTGTCCCCACATCGCTGTGCAGTTGGCAGCTGGTGTGTTTCACATCAGAACCAGCTGCACTTTGGTGCTGGGTAAAATAAGCTTTATAGTCCTCCTTCCAGCACAGCTGTGCTGAGTGGCTGCTTTGCGAGCCATGGAAAGATGCAGTTCAGAAAAAAATTTCATCTTATTCATTATTTATGAAACACTTGTTGATCTTGTAAGGTCTTTGTGGGTCTTCCATATGTAGATTTTTAAGCCTCACCCATGGTGTTGTTGCAGGATATTTGTTTAAGGACAAGAGGGAATGGCCTTAAGCTGAAGGAGGGAAGATTTAGATTAGGTATTGGGAAGAAATTCTTCCCTGGGAGGGTGGGCAGGCCCTGGCACAGGTTGCCCAGAGAAACTGTGGCTGCCCCATCCCTGGAAATGTCCAAGGCCAGGTTGAATGGGGCTTGGATCAACCTGGGCTAGTGAAAGATGTCCCTGCCCATGGTAGGGGGTTGGAATTGGATGGTCTTTAAGATCCAATCCAATCCATCCTATGATTCTATGATTATGTTAGCTGGGGATTTGGGAAATAGTTTAGAACTTCTACCTGAAAAGCACAGTCCAGATGGAGCCCAGGGAAGGGACTGTGGGTGTTCCAGGCTGGGTGAGTTGGAGGGCTCGCTAGACAGAGAATGACTTATTCTTCCCACTTGTCCCCAGACTGAGTGATGTTCCTGTAAACTGATGCACAGAGAAAGAGCATTGGTATCAGCTGAAAATGTGCATCATTCCTACCAACTCCTGTTATGACAACTGCATGCCTGCTTTCCATGTTTTCCCTTCCCGCTCCAAAGTCAGCTCCTGCAGTTCCCCAGACAGGGTGGGGATGCAAAAGTCTGACTGAACAAGTCTGTCTTCAGACCAGTCTGAAATGTGTTGTGATATTGGGACCAGCCTTTTAATTTGGGAAATCAAGACTCAAGAATCAGAACTTCTTTGGGATTGGCTAGACCATTCCTAAAATAGAAACTACTCAACCCATCCCTAATCTTTTCCCAGTCTATCTCTAACAATTTGTTCAAAACCAGTGAGTGGTGGATGTTTGGGATTATCAAAATTTCCCCAGGTTGGAGGAGGCTTGGAGCAATCTGGTCTAGTGGAAGGTGTCCCTGCCCAAGGGAGGGGGCTGGAACGGGATGAACTTTAATGGCCCTTTCAACCCAGTTGCTCACTGTTGGTTCACCACATCTCGAGTCCATCTCTTTTCACAGCTTTCTGTGTGCTGAGAACATCTCAAATGTGACACAGGAAGATTCTCCCTTCTTTCCCATTGAATCATTGCTGGAGACTGTCACTGCTCTGGTGTATGAGCTGCCAAACTCAAAAAGGAACAAAGGAGTTATTTGCAGAATACATGTTGGGAAGAGATTAAACCTGACAACTCAGCTATGGAGCCTTCCTCAGGCGAGGAGAATATACAGAACTGAATTTTATTTTCCCTCTTCCCCAGCTGCTGGAGGAAGGATCTTCCCCTGAGTTACTGTTTTTTAATCCTATTCTGCAGATGGTCTCTAAACAGCCTCTCTTGTTTGTTAGCAACATCCATGAGTGCTCATCCTTTGTGGTTGTGACTTGATCATCAGGTAGGGATTGGAAAGAATGAAAACCCCTTTCTGCCTGTTGGAAGGGGCTTTTTCCAATCTCAGTTCCAGCAGCAATGGAGGGAGAGGAATGATGTTGGCTCAGTGTTTCCTCATGTTTTGCAGTAAGTGATGGTTCAGGTAGGGAACATTATATCTGCACTGCCTCAGCCAAAGGGTTTTTCCATCCCTCACAAGCCTTGTTTTTTGGGATGTCTCTTCTGCCTTCCAAAGCAACACAGCCTTCCCTTCTTGCTGCACCTCTAAATACCTTCTGAGTTTAGGCAAATGTCTGGGCAGAGTGATAATCACTTGTTTCATGGAGGGTGAGGGGGAAGGAAGGCCAGGACACTGGCAGTAGGTTGCCAATTTTTTTACCCCACTCCAAAGAAACCATTAGCTCTGATTTAAGGAGAATTATTGCCTTGAAGCCTTGATTCCAGCTCTTCTCAGCTGGAGGAGCTGAGAAGACACAATGATCCTTATGTCTCCAACATGTTCATTGGGATGTAGGGTGATGTCACACAAGGCAACCATTTCTCATCTTCACAGTCCCAGCTGGATGGTCTAACTGGTGCTAAGGACAGTTTTTAAGGACAGACTGACTCTTCCTCATCCCACAGATACACTGATCTCATGTGAAAGGGTATTTTGGAGGCCCTCTAGTCTGCAGCCAGCTCACATGTTCCAGGGCAAATCCTTCCCTGCTCCTGAGCTCTGAGCCTGGGGCCATCCTCAGCCCCTGAGCGATCTGCATCGATTTCCCTCCCCCGGATGACACGAAGGTTCCCCTTTGCAGATCACTGTCTCCTTGGTAACTGAACTACATCAAATCACAGCGGGCTGGAGCTCCTCATCCTGCAGAGCCCGAGCAGTGAGCTGGGAAGGAGGGGGAAGGATGTGGGAAGCCTTGGTCTGGCTGGTGATGTGCATCGTGCAGACAGACCTGCCGCCTCCACTGCCACGTGTTCTGTCGCAGCTTCCAGCTCCTGCTGCAGCTCCTGCCTGTGGCAGGTCTTACAGCACATCCATCTCTTCCCAACACTCTCTAAATGAGGAAGACTGTGGTGTCCCCGGGCTCTTTCTCTGCCCCATCCACCCCTGATGAAGCCCACGCGTCTGGGGAGGTGGCAAGCCTTGCCTGCAGTTCCTTTGAGCCCTTCCTGCTCCTACACAAATCTTTATTATGGGAAGCAGTGGATGTGGCCCAAAATTAAACTCAAGGTATGTGTTTGATGCTGCCCCCAGGGCTGTGGGTGAGGGCACTTCTGTGGGGATATTGGCTGGGTATTTGGTGTTTCTTCCCCTCTCCCTGTTTGATCTAACTTTAGTCTTCTTTCAGCAATCACTGGGTTGTTTACTTTTAAAAGCCTGTCTGGAAGGTCTGTCTAATTTTGGCTTTAAATCATAATCAGTGTTTCCACAGGGGAAAGTGGTACAAAAGAGTAAAGAATGGTTTTCCCCAGACAAAATTAATCACTCTGCTCCAGGCATCTCTTCCCTTTCCTTCTCACCTACCTCCTGAGTCTAAATGTCCCCTTCCCCTGCCTCATCTAGACAGCCTTTCTCATTCAACTGTGCCCCAAACCAACAGTCCTCTACTGTCCCTGTCACACAGAACATCTGGAACATCTGTCCCAAGACCAAGGAGAAAAAGAACTCAAACATGTTGAAGTGCAGTGAACATAGAGCTGTCCCATCTCCTCCATCCCTGGATGGGCAGGGCAGAGGAAGGGGGAATCTGATCAAAAGACTGCTTTGCTTTTACTTAGTGTGTATATATATATACATATATATATATATATAAAAATATAGAAATATATATGGGTTATTTTTTTTTTTTCCTTGCAATGTTAGTTTGACTTCAAGGGGTAGAAGGTAGAATGGGCAGAGTGCAAGGAACCAAAGTCCCAACTCCTTCTGATGCAATTCCTTTGCAAACAGCACCAGTTGCACTTTTGGAAGGACATCGTTAGACAAGTATTTTCCCTCCAGTCCCTGGCAAAAAGTCCACATTTGCATTTAAATAGTTCTTTCTACCAAAAAGAACTACCAAAAAGAGGCATATTCCAGAATAGCTGCACAGAGATAAAGATTCCTTTAAGAGGGAGAGGGAGGTTGGAAATCATAACCTCAGTGAAAGCCCAGCCCATCTCCCATGTGCTGTCAGCAGAGGGGAGGTTATTTATGCATTGAGAGTGTGCCCACCGAGATATAATCTAGTGCTCTCAGGAGCCTTTGCTTGCTGGAGGTGGAATTATAAGAATTAAAAATTACAAGCGTAAAACAAGGCCAGTCTAAAATGAAATATTACCCAGTGGGTGTAAATAATTCATGGGCAAAATAACCCTCCTGGGTCCCCCATTGATTCACCTTATTCCACGGATACAAAGAGGAATAATCTGTTGGAGGGGTGTTTGAAACTCTCCAGGATGATTTCAAGGGTCTGGGGTGGTTTCTGAGTGGCTTTGGGCCATGAATGACTCCGTGGCGAAGGACAAGTGATGACACGAAATGGAGTTTCCTCTGATAATAAACCCTTTCTCAAAGCTGACCAAGGGAGAAGAAAATATCATTTGGTAAAAAAAAAAAACCAACAAAAAATCCCAAACCAAACCCATGTTTTACTCCTGTGCTCCAAGCAGTGAGCACCAGTAATTTAACCTGCATGTGCAGAGATCCCTGAAGGACTCAGCAAGACTTTCTCTGGCAAATATTTGCCTTTCAGCACAATGAAATCCATTCCCAAAGGAAAGGGCTGACTTTTAGGAAACATTTTTCTTGTGTGTGCACAGTGGCCAAGTCTGAAATTAGAGGGACTCCTGTGGCTCTCTCCTGTGCAGATGGCATGGGAAGGACCTGCCAACCCCACATGAGCAATGTTTGGGACCATGATAGAACATTCCGGTTGAGAACTTGTCGATTTTTGAGAGGAATGATGTTATCTGAGTGCCTGGGGACGTGGTTTAGTGGTGGACCAGGCAGTGCTGGGTTAATGATTGTATCAGTGTGCTTGCTAACCATGGCCCTGTTTGGCTCCTATCTCATGCACATCTCCCAAAAATTGTAGCCCTCTTAGTCACATCCAACCACACCAAAGGGCTTGGTACATTGTCCTACCTGGGCTTACCAGCTACTGGATTTACCATGATGTCTTCCAATAATTCTTTTTAATTTTTTAAGCTGGTTGAGGGTATTTTTCGCCTTTGTTTTCCAGCCAGAATAGATGGAGTGAGTTTGTTTCTACCTGCAGTTTGTAGTAGCAGACACACTCCTAATTTCTGCATCTCTGTAAAGCTGGTGAGAAAATGCTTTCCTGCAAGTCAGAAACTGATTCTTGAGATAAGAAAACTAACAACTATAGGAGCAAGAGAAGAGCCACAGGAAATACTGTTTGGACACCTAAGGATGGTTAAAGAACTTTGAAAAAGGAAATGAGAAAGAAAGTCAGTCTTTGAAAGGAGAGGACACAGCTCTGGCTATTGGGATTATTCATTCTCACAGGGAACACAAACAAGCTAAACAAGGAAAATGCCATGCAGAGATCACACATTGTTTTTAAGGACAGGCCCCTAGACATGATCCCCGCTGCTGAGCTGTGACCCAGCTCCCAATCAATCTTTCCTTCCTGAAATGTCACTAACCTGCACTTAAGTGCAATAAGACTTCCCAGCCTAATTGAAATTCTGAGCCAGAGTCAGGAGACATTTGCTTCAAGTAGTGTTTTAATTGTCTGCTCCCCAGGCTGGTAACAGAATATTTTGGGCCTTGCATTATTCAGGGAGACACCAGAGCTCAACCTTCCCCTTTAGGTTTGTGCCCCTCCTGTCCTGGGTTTCTGTTCTGTTCTTTATTTGGCCTCTGCTCACGCATTCCCTGTGTGTGTCCTTGTGTGCCTGCTCAGCCAGGGATCAGGAAACCACATCCCATCCGTCTGCTTAGATGCAGCTTTTTGATTTAACTTATTATCTAGAAATAGAGAATTTCTGGGAGGCACGAGGCTGAAACCAGACCCCTGGGCTTCTGTAGCCTGGAGTTATCTTTTTTTCTTAGTCCTCAAAGGACTCCTCCTTCCCACGTTACTTTCCATTAAAATCTTCCCTGTGCCATTTTCTGTAACCAGGAGATAAGTCTGGCGGAGAGTGAAGGAAGACACAAACTCTCTGTGGCCTTTGCCTGTTCTCCTACAAGCTCTGCACTGTAGCCAGAAACTTGATGGAAGTCATAGAAGTCACCACAAAACATTGGATAAGGTCGGGCATCCTCAGGAAGAGGTGAAATGAGCCTTAATGAGCATCCTCATCTTCCTGGTCGTGTTGAACTCTTGTCAGCCTTGGGTTCTAACCTCAGTCTGTTCCGGTCCTGGAGGCAGCTTGGAGGGGCTAAGTGATCCCTTTCCCTGTGAGAACCTTCCTGTCCTCCCTATGAACTGTTGAGATCCTAAAAATGTCCAACATGGACTCAGCCATGCCATCACCTATGGAGCAGAATCAAATAGAAGACAAACCTATCTTACCTGTCTTGTTATGTTGACAGGTTATGTTGACAGGTACCATCCCTGTCCAAAGAGGTGGGTTTGGTTATAGTCTCTTTCAGGATAAGTTTGGGACTAGGGGATCTGGTGGAGTTTAGGCTTTAGGTTTAGTGAAAAAGCTGTTTCTAGCTGGGATCTATGGCTATAGATAGGACAAAAAGAGGAAAATTTGTCTTTCCTCTCCCAGTTTCAGCACCCTCCTATGTCCTCATATTTCTCATCACTATCAGAGACACTGCCCAGCTTAGAAAACAGCAACAAAAGGGAAGATGACTCTTTTGAGGTCATGCATCAGATTTCTAGCAAGCCTGACCAGAAGTCCTGAGTCCTGTGGAGCTGCTGGTCGCTACACCTCCAGAGGGCACAGCTCCTGCAGACCTCAGGTGCCCTGGTTTCAGATTTGTCTGGAAGGAACACCTGGGCATCATGTCCTGAATGGGAACTGCCAAATGGACAGTTGGATGTGGCTGTGAGTCAGCAGGCAGGGCACCTAAATAGAGCAAGTTCACCACCTGCCTGCAGCAGGAAGGCTTGTTCCTTCTCATTTTGTACAGGTTTGGCTTTTGGTTCCTGCTTGTTTTTAAACACTTATGGTTCTCTGCCATTTCTCAGTTCCCTGTGTGATTAGACAAGGATTTCTCTGACCGAAAGACATCCTCGATGTTTAAGGAGATCGTTTGGTCTTTTTCTGTAATCAACAGTAAGAAATGGGCATTTTTAGAGGGAGATCCATCCCACTCTAAAAGAAAGATGGTCAAATAGGTACTCTCAAAGTGCTTATTTTCCTCCTGTAATTATGAAATGCCTGGGCAGACACATCTGCACTATGGAGCTCTAAAACTACCTGAGATGTTGCTCACCCTGGCAATGCTTTAGAGGGGTGTCTGTGATCTCACAGTGAGCTCAGAATATAGATCAAGCTGATTCTCTCTGATTTCCCTCTAAATCTTGCTCTGCAGGGAGAAGTGGCCCTCTTGAGGGTAGGAAATTGTATTTTGTGTGTAATTGATTTGGAGTTCCTCAGAGCTCTGCTCACCTGTCAATGCCCAAACAGCCCAGTCCTCCCAGCTGCAGAGATGGAGGCAGGAGCTGTGCCAGTTATTAATGGCATTTATACTCACTCTTCCCAAGAAGGTGAACTCATAGTCTTTTTCTTCTTTTTTTGCTTCCATTTTTTGGATGTAACTTCACTTATTTCTCTCTCTCATTCCCACACATTCCCACGCTGACTGTTGGGAAGGATTGTTGGGAGGAAAAACAAGGGTTGGTAATATTGAATTTAACACATCTGATCAGGTTCTTCTGGAGGGTGAAACCTCTTCCTGTCATATTTTGTCATAGTCCAATTTTACCATTACCATTTTTTATGCAAAGCCCCTAATTTAAAACACACACCAGCAGACACCAGAACAGGCTTGGGCCTCCAAATTTGGACCTTTTATTTTTGATATGTAAACTTAGACCACTTGAATGCCCCCCACTGAAAGTGTCTTGCAGTTTTGGTGGCATTAAATGGGCTGCAACTCATCTCTAGACTATTTCATCCCAGAAAAACTCTATGGGAAGTCCAAGGAGCACCTTGCTATGAAGAAATGGAAAAACACAGATACCTCTGTCTACCAAGATGTGCTACCCAGGACACGGTGGGCTTGAATAGCGATTTTCAGACTAGGGATGGATATGAGCCAGGTCCAGGCGTGATATCTGCTTTGGTGGCAACTTCCACAGCTGGAAAGTGCTGGTGCTGACCCTTGCTGTTTGGGTAATAACTAAAAATACCTCACAGGTGTGTTGTGCTCTGTAAAGTCCATGGATTGTGCCAGATCTACACTCAGTCTTGCTTAACAGCTTGGCCAGTAGATGTTGCTCTTGGCTCATTCTGATGTGCTCAAAAAAAGAAAGATGTATCCAACCTGAGGAGTCTGGGAACCCCTGAAGTGAGGAAATGCAAATCCATCCATCCTTCACCCAGCTTTCTGCTTTTGGCTATCATGGACCACCCCAATGACCAGAGAGAAAAGTAAAATATGACACAACTCTTCAGACAACACTTATTTCTAATTAGTGGATGTAATTATTAGAGGTTGTTTGCCTTGTGAGAAGTGAGAATTGCTGGACACGCAGTCAGTATCTCCAGAGGAGGTGTTGGTTGCTCCAAACCCCTTCCAGCCTGGCCTTGGACACTTCCAGGGATGGAGCAGCCACATCTTCTCTGGGCAGCCTGTGCCAGGGCCTCACCATACTCGAAGTAAAGAATTTCTTCCTAACATCTCATCTAAATCTCTCCTCTCTTACTTTCAAACCACTCCCTCTTGTCCTATCACTATCTGCCCATGCAAAAATTCACTTTCCCTCTTTTTTTTAAACCCCCTTTAACTTCTGGAAGGCTGCAATGAGGTTATCCAAGTGGGATTTAGCCATATTTCTCATTCTGTGGTGTGATATAGGAAAGGAGTCACCTGATGTATTTTATCATGAATAGTCCTGGCAATCAGTGATATCCCAACCAGTCCTGACTCCTCCGAGCACCAGTGGTGAGAAAAAGGGAAAAAGGAGGCAGAGAAACCTTCTACCATCAGTCTCCACCCTCTTCTACCATCAGTCTCCACCCTCTATTCTTCATTTCCACTCAGTTTTGGGGAAGGTGCTGGGAGGAAAACACCACCCTTAGATATCAGAGTCCACCTATTTGTGCAAAGAATCTTGCAGCTCAGGGATGTTTCTCTGTATTTCCTCATAATAAAAATAGCTAATGTACATGATGATCTGCAATTAAGTAGGGTAAATAATTTGTAAAGGAGTCTGAATCTCTGTATATCTGTTAATAAACCCACTCTTCCCTCTCCACACACATTCACCTCTGGAGTACCAATCACAGCACTAATTAGGCACAGCCTAATGCAAACTCTCAGGATCAAGGACTGTCTGTGACTGTTTTGCCCACAGAGTGCCAATCCCAGAATGGCTCTCATCTTACTCAAGGCCTCTTAACACTGCTGGAATATAAATGACAAATAGGAATACCAGAAAAAATTACTTACAAAGTCCTGGATGAATGCTGATCCTTCCTGGCATCTCCTCATCATCCGTGCTGATATAATCTCTCAATACTCTGCCTTTCTTTTCTTAAGCAGGACCACAGACCAAGGGAATTTCACATCAGATTTCTCCCTAGAAACAAATGGTTTTAAGCTTTTAAGAGCTTGATCTCCTTTGGCTGAAGATTATGAATATGAGGGACTGGATCAGCAGGCTCAGGGTTAAAAAGTGCTCATGAAGATGCTTTCATTAGGGAAAAGGTTTTATTTTAGTGGTGATAACGGGAAAAATCAGAGGGGAAACCTCACCTGTAGCAACATAATCTGTCTGTTCTGCATCAAGACATTATGAAGAATGAGAGCTCAACTCCTATTTAAGTTTTCAGCCTAAAAATACAGAATGAGACCACAAATCTGCTGCTTGCAGGGCCAGGTGAATTTCATTTGGCATTTCCTTGTGCCATTCTGAGACTTTGAAGGGACATAACAAACATGTGTGAATAGTCCACTCTCACCATTGATAGAAAAGGTGATGACTTTGGGAACAGCTGATTACAAATCATGCTGATAATTGCTTTGTTCATTACAACCCAGGGTCTCTAAGGGATCTGTGAGCAAATTGCTGTGCCTGCAGTCTGTCTTATAAGTGCCCCAGCTTCAGATTCCCAGCAATGACTCAGTGCACACACCACACCTCAGCATCAATGGCAAAAGATCAATATTAACCTTGTAATTATAATGCTGGTAAAGGTTGATGATATTGATTTCTTGCCCTCGATGCTAAAGCATGTTGGATACCACGTGTCCATTACCCCAGATGCAGAACTGCTGCTGCTGGTTCCTTAAACTACCATTAAGCAACCCAACAGCAGCTTTGCATTTGGGTGCACCAATGATTTGAATCTATCTCTGTCTTCTCCTTGGACTGAAGAAATTTAGTTTAGGAAGAAATTCTATACTCAGAGAGTTGTGGGGCCCTGGCACAGGTTGCCCAGAAAAGCTGTGGCTGCCATATCAATGGAAGTGTTCAAGGCCAGGTTGGACAGGGCTTGGAGCAACCTGGGATAGTGGAAGGTGTCCCCATGGCAAGGGAGTTGAAATGAGCTGATATTTAAGGTCCCTTCCAATGCAAACCATTCGATGAATCTATAATTTTATGATCCCAAACCCCACTGTACTGGGAAGAGATTTCCCTTCTAGATGTACTATCCCCAGTTAAAAAAAAAAAAAAAAAAAGTAAACTCTTCAAAGCCCCTCATTACCTGTAGGATGGAAAATATCAGATTAAGTTGAAATCCTGACATTTTTACTTAATCTTATCTTGGCCTGGGCTTTGACCATCCTGGTCTAGTGGAAGGTGTCCCTGCCCATGGCACAGGGTTAGAACAAAATGATCTTTAAGATTCCTTCAAACCCAAACCATTCTATGATTTACTGATTTGACTTCCCACAGTTTTTCACTCACCTTGCCCAAGTGATATATGAGCCAACCATTCTGCCTGTCCCCCTCTGAAAGAGGGGGCTTGAAAAGAGACAGAAACTACACACAGAGATAAGCCTGAAACCTCCTCCTTTCTGCAAGAGAAAACACTAACAACATGCCAAAGGAAGCGCTCACAATGACAGCCTGTGCCCAGGAAGGCAGCCTGGATGAGCATCTCCCCGTGCAGGATGAGTGTAAGCGACAGCTCAACCAAGGAGGGGACACAGACAGGAGAAATGCCTGCTGACAACTTGCTTGTTCTGCAGCCTCCCTCAGAGGTGCACACACACTGAGCGCTTTCATGTGGCTTTCAGCCACCTCCATTCCCCTTCCGGGCAAAATCCGTATCCCTGACATCTCTGTGTGAAGAGGGCTTGGTTCTGCGTATCAGAACATCATTAAATATTTGGTTTATTAAGTGCCAAGGTGGCTGGCTGAGCGTTGTGCTGGAGGTCGTGTTTCTGGCTCTGTCTTGGGAGCTGTCAGTGGAGCCGGGGGTGCTGGGAGCCACAAATAGTGTTTGCAGAGCAGCATCTCCTTACAAAACTGCTCTGAGGGGGGACACTTGACTCCTGGCTTGTCCTCCCGGGTGGTTTTCTCCTCCTGTAAGATGCTTACCTTAAGAAAATTTAACTTCTCTCAGTGCTGCATGCAGATACTGCAGGCAAGTGTTTCAGCTTCACAGCCCCTCCCCAGTTCTTCTCACAGAAGCAATAATAGCACAGCCCTGCCTTGCAGTGCTCTTGTGATGAGAAATATGTCGTAGCTTGTGGAAGATTGAGAAACTGTGGTCTTGGGGACCATAGAAACCCTT
This sequence comes from Dendrocincla fuliginosa, assembly GCA_035047845.1. Lineage (NCBI taxonomy): Eukaryota > Metazoa > Chordata > Aves > Passeriformes > Dendrocolaptidae > Dendrocincla > Dendrocincla fuliginosa. The sequence continues at coordinate 149,378,371 of JAWWMO010000083.1, forward strand.
CAGCTGGAAAGGCTGTTCAGGAAACAAGATGAAATTGCACGCAGGGCTTGCAAAGCTCTGGGTGTTACAACATTTCATGGCATTTATGGGTTTATGCAGTGTTCTGCAAGTGTTTTATGGGTGAAAACTGAGGCTCTTCAAACCAGGGAAGATGGAACACAAAATCATTGAATTGATTAGGTTGGAAAAGACCTCTAAGATCACGGAGTCCAGCCATTAACCCAGCACTGCCAAAGTCACCACTAAACCGTGTCCCCGAGTGCCACATCTACACGTCTTTTAAAGACATCAAAGCAAATTTCACAAACGCTGTTCCAATATTTCATTTTTGAACAAGCTTTTACAAAAATAGAGAGTGACACTCAGATCAGGAAACATTTCAATCAACTTGAGCTGCACAGTCAGACTTTAACACAATCACTTATTTCTCGAGGTGCAGAGACACACATGTGTCTGTGCTAATATGTCCCCTCTGTGTTTTGCACCAGGGTCTGCAGTAACATGAAGAAGCAAATAGTGTGTGAACTCAGCCCTGGTGTGATTTGTGCAGCATCAGAGAGGTTCAGGGCGGGGAAACACTTCCTTCCTCCCCAGTGGTGCATGCTGGCTTTCTCCTCACAAGTCTGTTCTCTGATATTTTGCCTGCTCTGCTTTGAAATAAGTTAAGTGATTAGGCCTCTACGGCTTTCTTATGGGAAGACTTTTCCACGGTTTTATTTGATCTCCTCTTCCATACTAAACATTCCCTTTCTCGTTTCCCTGCCCACCTCCCCCACTATTGCCACATAAATAATCTCTCTTTATCCCTAGTGTTTCATTTGCAGGGATTCATGTAATAAGCACAGCTTTATGCTGGGTTTCCTTGAAAGCTGCACACTGGCCTCATTTCCATCTTCCTTAAGTGATTTGCAGAGCAGGCAGAGATTGAAACTGGTCCTAAATGTTTGTCCAAATTGGTTCTCGTTACCTTCATTTGCAAGGAAATCAGTGGCAGTCTTGGCCACTCATCAGCTTTGAAAAATCTCATCACTTATTTGGGTACCCAGAAGTGAGGGAGGGACCTGAGCAGGTTTGGCAATGGTGATGGGGAATATTGGTTTGACCTTGAGCTGGTTGTGCTCTGAGCACATCTCCATGAAGGAGAATCATAGTAATAAATTTAAGACAGGAAGAGGCCATGCAAATTGGAAAGCACCAGAAACCACCTTGTTGGCCAGATCAGGGTGGTTTTGGCCCGACATCGTCTCGTTAGTAGTGCTTACCAAGGGAAAATAGCAGAACAAGACAAACATACAACATCCATCTATCCTGAAAAGAGGTTATAGCCAGGTGAGGGTTGGCATTTTCTCCCAGGCAACCAGTGACAGGACAAGAGGACATCGCCTCAAGTTTTGCTAGGGAAGATTCATGTTGGACATCAGGACAAATTTCTGTACTGAAAGGGCTGCGAAGCATTGGAGCAGGCTGCCCAGGGTGGTGGGGATGGATTCACCAGCCCTGGAAGTGTTCAGGAAATGACTGGGCATGGCACTTCAGTGCTCTGGTCTTGTTGACAAGGTGCTGATGGGTCACAGATTGAACCTGATGGTCCTGAAGGTCTTATTAAACCTAAATGATTCTGTGATTCAGCAACTTGCAGCTCAGACTGATTTCTGAGCTGCTGTTTTGTTATCTATTAGCATTTGGTGGGTTGGTCTTTCATGCATTTCCCTGGTTACATTTTATATTCATAGAAACTTTGGTACCTTTTCATGCCATGACAAGCATCACACAGTTTGACATCGTTCTGTGTCTCTGAATTATGTCCTTGGCTGCTTTTGCACCTGCCTCCTGCTGGTTTCATTTGACACCCACTAATTCCAATATTGGAAAAGTTAATGACCAGCCAGTCCCCTGTTACCTTTCGCTGGTCACTCATGAGCTGTTAATGCATCTTTATAATTTTTCCACCCTCATCCATCTCCTTTCTGTGGAAGAGAGTCAAGCAATCATGGAATGGGTTGGGTTGGAAGGGACCTGAAAGATGCCATGGGCAATGACACCTTCCACTATCCCAGGTTGCTCAGAGCCCCATCCAACCTAACCTTGAACACGTCCAGGGATGGGGCAGCCACAGCTTCTCTGGGCAACCTGTGCCACGGTCTGCCCACCCTCACAGGGAAGAATTTCTTCCTAATATTTAATCTAAATATACCTTCCTTCAGCTTAAAACCATTCCCCCTTGTCCTATCACTGCATCATGCTTGTAATGAATTATTTTGCTTTCTAGGGAACTTGGGGCATTGATTATGATATTAATGTGCAGAAACTGCAAGACAACAAAGAGTTACATGGGATTTATTTAGGAAAGGGCAGAGAATGAACCACTAGAGCGACTCACTTGTGCTGCTGGAGACTTTCAACGCATGGGGCATGAGGAGAGGACATTCCCCTGAAAGATTTTCTCCTTTCTTCCACAGAAGTAGCAAACTGAACGTGTGACTCTCCAGGGAAAGATCATGGGTTTGTGTAATAGAAGGCTGTCTTCAGAATAGCCCCTTCTGGACTTGCTTTTTTCCAGTGTAATAGAAAGGAAAAGGATAAATGAGCAACTCTCTCACTTTCCCCACTGCATAACAAATTTAAGTTTCAGATGGTATAAGACAATTTCACTCTTAATCTCCTTTCTGTGTCCTTCCCTGTATTTGCATAAGAAATAACATTTTTTTCCCACTCATTTCCTAACTAAGATGATTTTCAGGCCCTCAGAGACTGTGACATAAGTTCCACTACAAATATTCCCAGCGGTAGCACACAGAACTGTGGTGATATTTTTGTAGTCTGGGCATGTTTTTCAGACACAAAATGTCCTGACCTGCCAAGTTGAAGGGAATTGCCAAGAAGACGTGACTCCTTCTGGGGTCAATGGGAGGCTAAACCCAAAAAATCCAAAACTGGAGATGGATGGAGTGTGTCAGCAAAGCCCCTTTTGCTCCATTGATAGTTTTTTGTTGATTCCTTAGTTTTGCTGTTGTCACTGCCATCTAATTTAAGGCATTGCAGTTAAATTAAAAGGCATGATTGACTGACTGGCATCTTGAGACACATTGCAGCTGTCAGCTGCAAAGATAGGATCCAGATTGGGATGCAAATCTTCCCAAAGATCAAGGGTGTTTGGACGAGGTGTCTAAGTGGAACTCTCTCAGTTAATTTGCAGTAGGAAAGACCTCTTCTTTTGGCAACTCTGCTTAAGATTCAGAGCAAGAAATGCCAAATCTGAGCTTGCTGGTTGATTTCAACCATCTTGAAATTTTCTCCATTTAACTAGAGAATTAGAATGCATTGGGTCAGCCTTCTGTGAAAAGCAATTTGTTTTAGTATGTGATCATGAGAAGAACTGACTGAGGATCAAAAAACTCTTCAGAAACTGGATTAAAGGCCTCCTTGAGTGACAGTGTCCACAGCACTCGAACCAGTCCCACAAGCCTCAGGTGCAAGAGCTGCCTTTGCAAAACTCCTGCTAGGAGCCAGGACTGTTCTCCAAAAATAAAAAAATCCAAGTTAAACCTCACTGTGTGATCAAGCTGACAGCTGCTGGTTGTGATGGGAACCTCTGGAGCTGGAGGCACGAGCCACAGCTACTCCAGTTAAAGGCAATAAAGGGCAAAGTGAGGAAAGCCTGTGGTTCTACGAGGCTGTAGCTGAGCCAAACTTCCCTAAGTGGGAAGGGGTTCGGTGCGTGACCTTCAGAGGAGTCAGTACCTTTGAAAAGCAAAAGCCTTTGTAGAGCAGTCGCAGCAGACTCATTATTTCTGGATTAAGGACAGATGGCAACTCAACCCGCATTGATCAGTGGGGTGCAGCAGTTTGTGGAGAGCTGATGAAACACGAGCTCCAGGGCGACAGGGACTGTCTGCAAAGGGTCCCTTTAACTTCAGTGCGAGTCTGCACTGTGTTTCATGTGGGCTGTTTGCTTCCCAGCACCAGAAAGATCCCCAACCCCATACTTGGAATGTAAGAAGGGACAGAGCAGGGAATTGTGTGAGCATTTCCTGGAAGATAGGGAGTCCGTGAGGGTTGTGTCAGCAAAATGAGTAGAGACTGAGTGATGAACTGAGTGATGGGGCAGCT
>JAWWMO010000083.1:149382580-149484286 GCA_035047845.1 Dendrocincla fuliginosa
GACTCCAACTGCCAATGCAGCACCACCCCCATGTTCACCATTAAACCATGTCCTCAAGTGCCATATCCATACGTTTTTTGAACACCTCCAGGGATGGTGACTCCACCACTTCCCTTGGCAACCTGTTCCAATGCTTGACAACTCTGTGAAGAGTTTTCCTAATATATCATCTAAAACTTACTTTGGTCCATCTTGAGGCCATTTCTTCTCATCCTGTTACTTGTTACCTGGGAGAAGAGACTGACCTCCACCTGGCTCAAATCTCCTTTCAGGGAGCTGTAGAGAGTGAAAAGGTCTCCCTTCACCCTCCTTGTCTCGAGGCTGAACTCTCCCAGTTCCCTCAGTGACTAACTTGTTATCCAGTCACCCCTTTCCACCAGCCAGATGCTTTCTCAGAAAAGCCAGATGCTTTTCTTTTTCTGGGCAGAAAAGACCAGTGTTTTACTCATGGCACAGCATTTTTCCCCCTTAAAGGTGGGCTGGGAATAACTTCATATAATAGACCCTTAACCACTTGTTTACAGCTCCACTAAAAAAGACAAATCACCTGAAACAGTGAATAACTGGACCCAGGTAAAGAAGGAAGATTTCAAAAGGTTTATCTGACAGCCAATAAACAGGATAAATAACATGCAGCATTTAGTTTGTCAGGACCATGGTACAACCTGATGATAAAAAAGGACTGCTCCATAAAGTGGGGAATACCTTTGTCCTGGCCATAAATGCCTGTGTTGATTTAGTAAGTGTTCTGGTGCTTCTCTAGATTCTCTTTAGTCTCACAAATGGGATGGAAACTGAGGAATGAAGAGAGGAAGTTGTCTGTGCTCAACCTCATAAAGAGATTTCCTTCCAGTTAAAGATTTGAGATCATGATGGTTTTTGTCTTATTTTGACTGGTTCTCCCATTGCTAAGGATAAACAGAGTAAGAGTTACCCCCTCGAATTCTACTCTGGTGACACCCCACCTGCAGAGCAGCAGAGGGATGGAGCAGCTCTGATATGAGGAAAGGTTGAGAGAATTGGGATTGTTCAGCCTGAAAAGAAAACAGCTGCAGGTTGACCTAATTCTGGACTTCCAGTATCTGAAGTGGGTTAAAAAACGATGGAGAGAGACTTTGGAGAAGAGCATGTAGTGAGAGGACAAGGGGGATGAATGGCTTCAAAATGAAAGAGGGGAGGTTCAGGCTAGATATTAGGAAAAAAATCTTCCCTGGGAGGGTGATGAGGCACTGGAACAGGTTGCCCAGAGAAGCTGTGGTTGTCTCCTTCCTGGAAGTGTCCAAGTCCAGGTTGGATGGAGCTCTGAGCAACCTGGGATACTGGAAGGTGTCACTGCTCATGGCAGGGGGGTTGAAACAGTTGATGTTTAAGATCCCTTCCCACCCAAACCATTCTATGATTCTAAGAGTCAAAGACTGACACCTGCACTACCCCTCACCCTTTCCTGTAGTGAGACCAGGCAGCATCTATTTCTGTATATATTTTAGGGGTAAACAGTGTGTATTGTACTTAGAAACACAATATAAAATAACTTCTGAAGACACTGGAGCAATTAGGCATTTTGTCTCAAAAAGCATCCCAAGGAAATAAATCCTAAGCCCACCTAAGACTTGTGTGGAGGTTCTTTCTGCCTTCCCCAGGCTCACTCCTAATCTCTAGGGGAGAGAGAGAGTAAAGAAAGACATCCTGAAAAGGGCAAGCAAAGAGTTGATTATCTCCTAAAGGTCTCTGGTTACAGATATCCTATTGATCAGCTGAAGCCAAGCATCAGGATATCTCCCATTATGCCAATGGCTTCTCTTGTAACTGAAACACAATCTGCCTCCCACCAGGAAACAGGAGAGACAAGCCTGTTTTCCCAATGTTACTTGGAAAGGGAACCAGCAGAGAAAGTGACTTTTGAGGGAAAGACAGGTTTTTTCAAGGTCAAATTTTTGTTGTGTGCCAGTAACAACTCCATCCTCCACTCTGCTGCCAGGATCTCTGAGCTCCTTGCTGGCAGGTTCACTACCCTCCATTTCCATCCTGCTCTATTTTTCCATGTTATTCTCATTATTAAGAATCTGAACAGTTTCCATGACCATCACCAGTGTGAATGTTACTAAACGTGTTCATTTTCACTCTGTCTTGGTAGCAGAGAATGAACTCATGGCTTTACGCTGTGCAGGCAGATGAGTATCTGCCCATCCCTGAGCAAGTGGGTGCTGATAATGTCCTTTTATTCTGATCTCGCACTACCTGGGCTTATTTTTCCATAGAGGGCTGGTGTCCTGCCTAGGGTGGTGTGGGGAGCAGCTCAGAGGACAACCACAATCTCCACTGCCTCAGAAACAGCAAGACAGGGAGGCTGAGTCAGCTGAAGTGGATCATTTGCATCTCTGAATTCTCTGACTGTTGGCAAGGGGAAAAAAAGAGGCTTTATTTCATTTTTATTTTTAAATGCAGCATTTGTATTTTTCCCAGTGTTTCCTGTCTTCAAAAAACTGCATCTTTAGCTCATTATCTTTATCTGTGCCCGAGCACAGCACACAGCTGAATTTCCTGGACCTGAAGCATCTCCAAGGGTAGCTGTGGGTAATGAGAGAATTCACAGCAGGAGAAGCAGCCACATGAAAGTGGCCACCTCTGGGATGAAGGGCCACCTCTGTTCCTCCCCATGAGGTGGACGAACGATGGAGCAGAACAGTGAAGCAGCTGAGGCTTATTTTAGCAGATTTTAGCTTCCTGCTTACGGCCAACGAGGAGTGAACAGACCACCGAGGGATGTGACAGCTTATCCATCACCTGAAGGGCCTGGATGATCCCCTGCTGTCTTTTTACAACCCAAAACCCAGCCTTGCTGGGCTCCCTGCAGCTGTTTTAACTGTGGGAGGCAAGCCAGATTCCAATGGTCTTCATGGTCCATACTGCCATCCACATTTATGGACATTCCACCAGGGCCGGTTGTTCTTGGCAACGAGCTGGAAACATGCAGGGTGGTGAAGCTGCAGAGGCTCAGAATTTCCCTTCTGCAAGTGGCAGGATCATCCCTGCAGCAAGAGCTTGGTGGATCCATCACCTTTCAGGGCCATAGCTCATGGAACAAGGGGAAAAGCTGACTGCTGCTGACACCAGCACCGAGCATGGCTGGGAAGGGAACCTTAAAAAACATCTCTGTCTCATGGTTACTCACAGGTTGCTTCCCATGGGTTCTACAACGTGGTGGAGGGGGAAATGATTCCCTTACCAAATCTGTCCTCAAAAGTACTGCCTCTCTGTGTCTGGTCTGCAGTGTGAGGAAGAGGAGTGTCCCTCTGGGAGGGAATGGGTCATAGAACTCCTTCCCTTATCCCTTTCTAACTCACTTGTGTTCGCATAGTGTTTGTGGGGGCAAAGAGGGAGGAGACACCATCTCACTGATGCTGGATTTGTATCCTGAAGTGTTTTTGCACGTGTCTCCTAGAAGACAACAGGACATAAAATGGGGGGAAGATCTTGTCGGAGGGGGCTTCTTTGCCACAGTAAGCACAGGAAGAGTTGGACTATTTAGGATCATAGAATATCCTGAGTTGGAAGTGACCCATAAGGAGCAGTGAATTCCAGCTCCTGGCCCTGCACAGATCAGACATGAGAATCCCACGTGTGCCATTGTCCAAATGCTTCTTGAACTCTGGCAATAGGAATAGGGAATAACTGAAGAGAAGTCAATATAAAGGTGATGCTTCTCAATTCATCTCTTATGTCTTGACTTTCAGGTGGGTATTGGTCTCTTCTCCTACACAACCAGGAGCAGGACAAGAGGGAACAGCCTTAAGTTGCACCAGGGAAAGTTTAGGTTGGACATTGGGACTAAGTTCTTTACAGACAAAGTGATTGGATGTTGGAATGTGGGAGGTGGTGGAGTCACCATCCCTGTAGGTGTTTAAGAAAAGACTGGATGTGGCACTGAGTGCCATGGCCTAGTAGACAAGGTGGTGTTAGGTCAGAAGTTGGATTTGATGATCTCAAAGGCCTTTTCCAACCGAGCTGATTCTGTGATTTTGTGACTTTCTGGGCTACCCTGTGGTGTCAAGTGCTACCACTTTTAAAGACATCCTAGTTTTGGTGGCTGGGCAGTGGGTACATTGTAGGCTCTGCCAGGCCAGTGTTGCCTCATATTCCTGGGTGTTGGAAGCTCTCATTGACGGGGCTTTTCTGGATTTTGCCCAGGTGGCTGGAACTCGTGGTCGGCTTGGGGCGACTGCACCAAGGACTGCGGGGGAGGCCTCCAGACCCGCATGCGAACCTGCAAACCCCTTCCCAAGGAGGGCCTTGGCTGCGAGGGAGTCCTGGAGGAGGGACGGCTGTGCAATAGGAAGGCGTGCAATAGTAAGTGCAGGCATGTTCCCCTTGCACGCGCGTGAACCGCTCGCTCTTCCCAGCAGGAGGAGCTTGGCCTCGTCCCTGTAAATAATGAAGGATACTCCAGAGGCACCGTGAGGCTGTTGAAGGGTTGTTTTGGAGCAGCAATCCCAGGGGAGCATGTGGATTCGGCTGTGCATGGCCCTGCCCTGCCCTGCCTGTCTCGCATGCACACGCGCATGGGCCGGCACGTGTTGTCCAGCACATACACCTGCAGAGCCAGGCCTTTAGCCCAAAAATTAGGGGTTATTCTATAGGAAACTATAAACAGGCATGCATCAGGTTTTCATATGCTGGCTGTAAATCTGCCACCAGTGAAAAAGTACATATCCTGCCACCAATGGCAAAATATACATCTCTAAAGGTGTTTCTTTCGGTAGAAACCTCTCTCCCATATTATTAAAGCACGAAGCTAAGAGAGCTTCTTTTTTGCTTGGTTTAGCTCAAGGGCAGAAATGCTGCTCTTTTCTTTTTAGAAATGAAGCCTAAGTTATCAAGATGTGGAAAAAGATCTGGCTATTAGAGACAAAATGAAGGGATTGAGCAAAGCAAAGGCTTTGGTGGATGTTTCAATCTCCTCCTGTAATGCATCCTCTTTCCAGGTCCCCTTTTCCAGAGAACAGGGGACAGATTGTCAACACCAGTCAGACAATGGGTTGAGCTGGTGAAGCTCCAGCACTTTCATCCCCAGTTCTTCTTTTACATAGGCTGAGTTGAGAGGGGGGTGTAGAGGAAAAACCAACTACAGATGCAGCTCAGCTCAGTGAATGCAGGCGAAAGGCTGATTATAATTATTCCCTCCTTTTTATTTCAAATTCATAGTGGAGAATGTTTGAACAACTCCTCTGACTAGTCAAATAACTAGGGAAAGTTCAACTGTCTTCAAAGGCTGGGAAGTATCTCCTGATAGAGGGGAAGTTCAAATAAAGGAACATAAATATATTCCTCTAATAAGGGCTAAAATGATTTCATGCATTTTTTAACATTTTCATAAATTTAAAATATGTTGCAATTAGGCCTTTTTTTTTTTTTTTTTTTTTTTTTTGTAATGAAACCTGGTATATTGAATTTCATCTCTTTGTCTCACAGTTGCTAATTTCCTTCTGAGGTTTGCCCACACAAGGGATATTTAATCTATGTCCCCTGCACTTGTTGGTGACTTTGTAGTTGTAACGCAGCTGTGACTTGAGGCAGCGACAGTGGGTGTGCCAGGACCTGGAAACTGGTCCTGAAAGACAGTCCAGCTGTGGGATGTGAGGGTGCCTGAATGGAGCTGGAGCAAGGGCCACACCAGCCCTGGTGGACAATGGTGTGAAGGAGAAGAAGGTGGAGAGGGCATCGTGGGTGGGTAGAGGGGAATCTGCAGGGGTGATCATTCTTTGAACATGGGGGCACATGGGACAACAGGCAAAAAGACTCCTTCGAGGGCCCCTCCTGTGCTGAGCAATCTAGAGGGGACCCAGCTCCCCAGATTCTCTTTGCCGGACATCCCTCCCCATCCTTAACCGCTTCCAAGCCCTCTGTTGGACCTGCTGGATCCTTCCACATCCTTCTTGAACTTTGGGATGGCAGAATGGACACTGTTTTCCAGGTCCAGCCTCACCAGAACTGAGAAAGGGACATAGCAGTTTCTCTTGATCTTCCCCAGGAGTGAAACTTTGCTCTTCCTGATGGCTTTCCTGAGGTTATGGTGGCAAGGAGGGATGAAGTGTGATGGTGGACAGCAATGGAACTTGGAAGTCTGGGTTGGATTTCCAGCTCCTCTCATTGCCTGGAGTACAGCAGTGAAGGATGAATCTTTATTTATTCACCAGTTACTCACTCACTTTTTCCAGAACACAACATTCAGTAAAGCCAATCCTAAGTGCAGAAAATGCTGGTTGTACCCTAGAGGGGCTCTGATTCAATAAATTATTTCACTTGTCTTCCTGTCCTCTTTCCATTACCTTTCCAGTCAACTCCTTCTCCAAATCACAATGACATTAGTTCAGATGAGATTATTTGGGAAGAAAGGATCTTGAGATAAGTGGAAAGCCCTAGTTTGGAAAATGAGTACATCCACAGGGTGGGGCAGCGCAGACTGATTTATTCCTTTGAAATAAATAAGTTAATTGTGATTAATTGTCCCAAGAGTCTCGTTGGAGACAAACTGCTGAGCCTGGTTGTCTTTCATGCTGGAAAACATCTGAGGGAAGATGTGAGCAATAAATCTTTCAAGAAGACTTGTCCATGCACATCTTGAGCTCTGTGTCCTATCTCAAAATAAACCTACATCTCTTCATACCAACCAAACTCTGTATTTGCCTCTGAATTCACCTCTCAGTGAACCTGTCCCTTGTTTCTTTTGCCCAAGGAGATGCACTTTTGATCCATGAATGGTTTTTAATTCTTTTTGCACACATCTTTTCCTTCTCTTTGCTTTGATCTGCACCAAAACCTAAGAAGATTTAAAAGTAGACTAGAAATCCTGTTTTAAATATGTCACTGTTATTTTCATATTGATTTAGCTCATAGATTTGTTAGGGGTGAGTAGGAACTTTGTTCTTTCACTGGAACTGTTATTTTCCGAAATGTTCATTATATGTTGCAGTTTAAATAGCTTCTATTTTTTTTTTCTTAATTAAAAAGGAAAAAAAAGAAAAAGAGGAACAGGCCAGAAGAAGAACTTTATCCTGAATTATTCAGCATTTCAATAGCTTGTAATAATACCTGACCAGCATCTCAGGTACTGCAGAATAGCTGAGATCTTAATTTTCTAGTAGAAAAAATAAAACAAATCAAGAAAAAACTCAGGAAAAAAATACCCTTTTTCCTTGACCAAAAGGTCCTGATAAAACAAAACAGGGATTAACACTCCGATATTTTCTTCTTTGCTGTGGAGATAAATTGAAACTTGTCCGCTGAGTTGCTGGCCAAGCAAGTTATGTCAGAATAACACAGATACCACCATAACCTTTAAAACAAGGGTAAACCCATCTCTTTTCTTTGACTTCTCCTTTCTTGCTGCTGCCAAAGTGTCTCAGAATCTGATGGATGATTAGCAAGAGCACTTCAGATGTTCATTTAGGTCTCCAGCATCTGGGGCAGGTTCTTAGGGGAAATAACTTCCACTGGTGACACTGAGCTCCTTGGAGCTGCTGAGATGAACTTTTGTGGAAGGTCTTTGACAATTTCATTGATTGTTTTATTTTGCCTGGACATGGCAAATGCTATAAAGGGGTCTAGTCTTCCTTGCCACACAGCTTCTCCCCCAAATGTACTTTCTCCACATCCTGCCATCCTTCCTCTTCCTGAGATACCTCAGATGAATCTTCAGCAGGTGTCAGCATGCAGCAGAGGGAAAATGGAGATGCTCAGTCTTTCCAAGAGGTGTGACTTCTGCCAGTTTATCCCCAAAATATGGGCACAGACACCTGGTTCTTAGAGCTGAGTCTAAACAAGTTGTCTGGAGGTCATAATGGTTGAAATTAGCGCACAGGGATAGCTGAATGACTCCACAGGCACCACTTTATGGGGTCTTTATGTTTTTTCCACTCATTTTGGACACCATCGCTGCTGTTTCATGTGTTGGAGTCTCTTGCTTGATGGTCTTCTGGCTAAATTTCCCCAGGTATACACCCCTAGGCCCAGTGATGAGTGAGCCAGGTAAGTTGTCCGCGGACAAAACCCAAAGCTGTGAACCACTGAGGAAAAACTGTATTGAAGACTCATCAAAGTGGAATGGGAACTTTGGTAACACAGCTTGGCCCAGGCAGAGCCTTTTCTGTGGCAGCTCAGGAGACACAATCTGAAGGACAACGCTGTTTTTGTTGTAATTCTGATTTTAACCTGCTGAAGGCAAAGGACCTGGTGGTATCATCCTCTCCAGCACAGACAGAGGAAATTCCCTTCATATCCTGAATTTGACCAGGAGTTGCTCTTTTATAGAGGGAGGAAATAAAATGCCAATACAAGTGTGGTGGCAAGGGCTTGCAGAGGAGCCTTCCAGGTCCACCCACTTTGGATGGGAAGGGACACCCACGGTGCTCCAGTGGCCTCTCTTGGCTGCAAGATTCTTAAAACTGTGGTTTCTCAGAGGGTCCTTGCAGAGAGCCTGGATGGTCAACATCCAAACCAGAGGGGGGATGTCACAGGCCTGACCCCGGTGTGGGAACTCAGCAGCGCTGGAGAAATGTAGGAACAATCGGAGATGTGAGCAGCCTGCACTTCATTCCTGGGGATCGGGAATCGGCAGAGGAGTCGGCTGAAATCCTGCCATCCCATCTGGCAGAGGCAGTGCAAAACCAGCTCTGACATTTATGAATATGCAGATTGGGAAGATACATCTCCCCATGGCTGGGAAAGGGGCGACAACATCTTGCCATCAGCGTGACACCAGCACAAGTCCTGTCACTCCGTGCTGGATTTGCAGCATCCACCAAGTTCAGGATGTAGCCCTGTAGCTGTGTGACTGTTAGAAATGCATGTTCCACATGACATTGCAAAGGCTGAGCCTCAGTCTCAGTCTCTGCTGCCCCTGATTTCCATTTAAAGTAGTCCTTTCACTGCAACCACCAAGGTGGAATATCCTGTGCATGTGTAGGACTGTCTTCATTCCCTGCAGACCAGGCTAGAATTCTCTGGAAGCTGGAGAGCTCCTTGTCCTGTAGATACCTGCTGCTGCTGCAGAGACTTCACCCTATCCCCTCTCTACTGGCCCTGCTGTGGGAAGCAGGCTGCTGAAATCCAACCAGTTCCTCACTGCCTTTATTTTTTTGGCCTCTGCACCATAAAGTTCAGGTGCATAAAATCCACAGCAAAGCATCACTTGCATCAATTCACCTTATTCATAAGGTACCTGGTGTCTCCCTGCTTTGTTTGAAACCACAGTTGATTTTTGTATCTCTTCAAAGAAACTGTCCAGGTTAAATCTAAACCATGTTCTGTGTAAAATGAAGACATCCCTGCTTCTCTGCAACCCCTTTTCCAACAGGGAGACAGGCTGCCCGTAGCAGTGGAGTGACCCTGACATGGGTCTGGAGGCTGGTTTTGCTGAGGGAGGCATGGGACAAACTGAAAGAGTCATTCATTCAGCCACTAAGCCTGATTGGTTTTAATTAGGATGGGAAATAACAGGGCAGACTGGTCGTGTCTGTCAGGGAGCAAAGGAAATCATTCAGCTCCAAGATGAGGATCAATCATTAGGAGATGTGAGTAACATGGGGCCCAAATAATGGGTGAGAGGAAATTCATGGTGCCAGCAGTTGTTCTTTTATCTTTCCTTCCTTCTGTCCTATCTTTCTGTTCATCCATTAATCCATGCTCACTGTCTGCTTCTGGAATACTCAATCCCAGATTTTTCTTGTCACTTTCCTTGCTCTGGACAGCTGACAAAGCCATCCAAGCTCTGCACCTACTCCTTGATTCCCAGCCCCACTTTCTCCTCCCAGCCTAAAGAAGCCTCTGGGAAGCCTCTGGGATTCACAGCAGATGGGGAATTTTTGTGTTCTTGTGGTTTGTGGGATTTCATGAAGAGGATGCAAATCAGAGCAGATGAAAGTGCGTGGGAATAGCCGGGAATGGGTGGTGGGAATGGAGCAGGATTTGTGAGAAGTCCCAAATATGGGTCTAATTTAAGTTGTCTCTTAAGCAAACTCAAAAATATGGATATTGGAAAACTAGTTAGAGGTTTGGGGGTTTTTTTTAATTGAATCTCACACAGGAAAGTCCCATGATCTGAACTATTAAAAACATAGGATTTGAGATCTTTCTATTCCAATAAAGAGCCAGACAAAACCAAGGTGTCTGCAAATTCCAGGATGTTTGTGGTCCTGATGTCCAACTACCAGTGTCTTTCTCTTCAGGATGGCAGTGGGGGTGACTGTCCCATCCCTCCCCTCCAGCCAGCACTCTGCAGCCAGTCAGTGCTGGGAAGGTTTGGAGTCAGTTTGTTCAGGTCCTACATTCCTCAAGTTCTGCTTTCAGGCAACAGTGATGGCAAATACTACAATTTCACAAACTCTTCCATGATCCAAAGTGCTGAATATAAAGGCTGGCTCCTGGCAGGGACTCTCTGAATCATTCCTCTCCCTCCTCTGCTTTCCCTTTTTGGATAGCAATAAAGACTTCTACCACCACACTGAAGCTTCATTAACCTTTATTAATTTTCTCAGGGTTCCGGGATCAAATTTGTCACCATTTCATCTCTTGGCACTTCATACTTCTTGAAAAGATGTCTGATTGTTTTACCTCCTTGGGGGGGAAAGATCCTCTGTCTGGTACTTGCTGTTTGGAAACAAATTGGCTGCCAGATCACAGATTACTCGGGCTCAGCTCTGCTCTCTGCTGTTCCGTGTGACTCCAGCAGAGTCAGCTGAGCTCTCCTGACTTACAGCAGGCACTGCTGGTGGGTGGGTTTTGGTTGCTGTTGCTTGGCTGTTTCTCTCTTTACTAGGGAGGGCACGTGTCAGGACTGCAATAACATGGAGAAAAGGAATTTTAGTTTCCCCTCTGGCAAATTCAGGGCTGATCCACAGGGGATGAAAATGGAAAGCTGGCAGAGTATGGATCTGGAAGGACAGGGGTGTTAGCTGTCAGTCAGGAGTTAAATGCCTTTGATTCACAGTGGATGCATTATTTACCTTCAGAACTCAACACGGTGGTCTCCGTGGGAGATTTCCAGTTAGGACACAAAGGTCAGGAGTTCCTGTCTTCCACTGAGCTGGAAAGGTTCCCAGCCACAGCTCTGTTGGTACTTTGTTGATGCCAGGCTTTCATCTCTCCTTGTTGCTGGTGACAGGGTAGTCTGAGAAGGAGACATCTTTCTGATACATCTCTTTCCTTCTCACCTGCCCTCACCTGCCTGCTGTGCTCAGCACTTTCCAGACACTCTACAGAGAATTTCTAAGTTGATCTTTGCTGTAAGACAGAATTTTCCACCAAAAATTACTGCCAGTTATGACCATAATCTCAGAACACTACTAAGGATGGTGGGATTTGGTGCCAGCACATCTGTAAAGGATAAATCCTCCACAAGGACATCAAGGAGTACAGACACCCTAGAAAATAATTGCAATTAATTAAAGACCGGACATAAGGGATCATACTCTGCATGGTCCCAAGTCTCGCTGAGAAACAACAAGGGGTTGAACTGCCAACCACTCTGAGTCTTTTAGGCTGGCTTGGTGCTAAAACCTCGGGGATAACTGGTGGCCAGGGGTGTTGGGGTTGGAAAGCAGGTGGTTGTGGCAGGTCGCTGTTGTTTATGCGTGTAACCTTTGTAGTGAAAGATCTTGCAGAGTGAACCAAGGTGTATTTACATGACCCATTACCTTGCCATAGCCAATGGACGCTATAATTCCAGAAGCCAATCGCTGAGGTCCACAGATAACAGAAAGCGAGAGGACACTGACGAACTGCAGCACTACGGGTACCCTGCACCTCAAATAGGTAAGCTCTGACCTCCCCCAGCAGCCTCTGGAGCTGGCACTGCCTGCTCACTGCACTCCCCAGTTGCACTGACTCGCTTTGCTGTGTCAATGACCCTTCTAACCGTCAGTTCTCCCCCCAGGTTACTGTGGGGGAAACTTCCCCCAGGTTGTCACGCAGCAAACAAATGGTCATTACCCAGTTCTTCCCCATTCCATCACCCTGCAGGGTTTTGTGTTGGTGCCATCAGCCAGAGAAGGCAAAAAGGGTTAGACACAAAGCCCTAACAAGGCCATACATCTCATAGACTGCTCCTCATCACCCTGCCTAAGCCACACACATCCAAGCCACTGCTTTGTCTGAGCTATCTAAGCAGCCACGGTTCATGAAGCCAAAGCTGATCTTACTGCAATGCAGCCTCTTTGCTGATGTCCATGTCATGCCTTCACATTGATTGTAGGAGAGGGTGAGCAGGGCATGATGTGGAGAGAGCAGGATTGATTTCCTCTGTCACTGGGACTTCAGTGCTGTGCAAGGACTTGTAACTAGTAGGTTCTGCAGCAGAACCTTTCAGTCTTCTGCAACAAAAGGGGAATAACGTGTAGTAGCATCAGAGGGTGTGGTATGGGAAGATGGGAATGAATTGGACCTAGATCTGTGCCAGTTCCAATCTGCCCCATCCCTGGAAGTGTTCAAGGCCAGATTGGATGTGGCTTGGAGCTACCTGGTCTATTGGAAGGTGTCCCTGCCCATGGCAGGGATGAGAAGATCTTTAAGGTCCGTTTCAAGCCACACAATTCTATGATTCAATGTGGAAAGGTTTTGTGCTCTCCCTTCATTCCTGCATTCCTTGGCAGTAGCTCAAGACATCAGGGGTCTTGGGCAAAGCCAGGTGTGCTGAACATGGCCACAGGTCATAATCATTGCCCAGTGACCTTGCAAACGTTTTGTGCTCTAGAAAGGCTTCAAAGAGGTGATTTCATTGTAAGTGACAGTGGGTCACTCTGGTGTAGATTAGCTCTGCTCCATCCAACCCAGCAGGACTTTACCAGGGTACAGCAGTGAACAGTGTAGGAATCTGTGTGGTGTGGAGACTTTGGGGGTGATCAGGCAATTTTGGGGCGTGTGGCTTTTAACACAGGGTAGGGGAGGGGCTGAATTTTCTTGCTACCCTAACAGAAATTGCTCCCTCCAGTGGGAGCAGCTCCACTGTCTGGAGGATCTGGGGCAGATGGCAAAAGGCTGCAGAGGGAAGGAGGACGTTTGCTTCACGATAATCTGGTGAATCTGGGCTTAATCTCTCAGTCATATGTAGAAGAAAGGAAGGGACTCTAAGGCAGGTCCTATGATGTCCCCTATTGTTCCTGCTCTGCCTGGTCTCAGGTGCTTCCCCAGAGCTCTATTCCATCCTCTGGCTCAGCCATCAGCTTTAAAGCTTGGCATTTCTTCCTGCTGTGGAGCTGGATACTGGCTCTGGGCTTAGTGACATCTGTATTAACTCCCTGCCATCGTGGACACTGCTGTAGCATGGTTGGCTTAGGCTGTGGGATCCCTGAATGCAGCATGAGCTGGGAGATGTGCGTTGTCCTGCTGCAAGCTTCCCACATTCCTGTTGCTGTCCCAGGAACATCAACTACAGCCACGTTGTTCTGGGAAATCAGAATGGAAGAGTTGCAGAGACCACTCAGAGTGTACAGCCCGGCAAGGGATTAAGGGAATCTTTAGGTGGGGATGCCAAAGCAAACCCTACACCTTCCCTGGCTGTGGGCACAGTTTGTAGGGGGCAAGCCATGTCACATCCTCTCAAGACCTGGAAAAACAAGGAATGAAAAAATTAGCTAATGCCATCCATAAAGGACTAGGGATGAGGGGACAGCCCTGCCCAGCTGAAGAGCAGCATTTTCTCCTGCCAGCCCTTCATATCCGCAGTGTCCATGTCCTGTTGGCCCACAGGCTCTGGCACAGTTGTGCTCTTAGCCATGGTGCTGCTGCTGCCCACGTGTCTCTCCCAGCAGCAGCACAAAGAGAGAGATCCAGCCCAGCAGGTCCCTGGCATGGATTCTCCCAGCTCAGCCCACAGACTGTTCCCAGGAGGACTTTGCCAGCAGCAGGATGTGAACAGAGAGGCATCTTGCACAGGGAGAGATGTCGGATTGACAGACAACACCATGGCAAGGAAGGACCCTGGCGGAGGGATGACAGCAATGTCCCACTCCATTAGTGCCGATGGAAGGAGTGTCACGGAGAAGCTGCAGGCACTGATGGGGACAGTGCAGCCAGCTCAGCTCAGTTACGCTCAGGGCTGGCCAGGAGCTGGAAAGGATCCTGGATTGCAGTGGTACCTCTCTGTGGACTGACATCCAGCATGTCTCATTCTGCAGCACCTGCTGGACCCTCTCCAGCCGCTGCAGCTGGATCCATGGAAGCAGCAAGGTTCATCTTCACACTTCAGGTGGGGTCGTCACCCATGCAAAATCCTTTGGGACACTTCTGTTAATCCCCAAGCTAGCCTGGAGCATCGCAGGACTAGTCAAAGGTCAGTCCTGCAGAGACAGCTGCCTCAGGCACCAGTCAGGATGGAGGGCGGTGCATGGCCCCTTCTGCTCTGGGGGTGAAGACAAATTTGGCCGAGTGCATGAATGGGTTGGAGACAGGCTGAGAGAGTTGGGACTGTTCAGTCTGGAGAAGATAAGGCTTCAAGGAGACCTTAGAGCCCCTTTCAGTACCTAAAGGGGCTCCAAGATTGCTGGAGAGGGACCTTACACAAGGGCCTGGAGTGACAGGACAAGGGGCAATAGCTTTAAGCTGAAGAAGAATAAATTTATATTGATATTTGGAAAAACGTCTTCACTATGAGGGCGGTGAGGCCCTGGCACAGGTTGCCCAGGGAAGCTGTGGCTGCTCCTTCCCTGGAAGCATTCAAGGCCAGGTTAGATGGAGTTTGGAGCAACATGGTCTATTGGAAGGTGTCCCTGCCCATGGCAGGGGGTTGGAACTATATGATCTTATAGGTCCCTTCCAACCAAATCATTCCACTATTCTGTAATCTCTGAGAGGTCTAATTACAAGGCAGCACAGAGCTGTGCTAGGTGGTTTTCAAGACCAATGAGCATGGTAGACTTCTTGCCATTGTATCAAAAAACAGAGCCAGAATCTACTTCTGGGATAAATAACAGGAATATATTTCATCCAGTAATTTTTATTTGCTGCCATCTGACCCACAGGAGTGCAGAAATTCTTCTCATCCATACTTTTGATGATGGGCACTGTTCTGCTTCCCTTGAATGGAGAATGAGCGATCTTGTCTCATGCCTGAGAGAGTCCAGAACTGGCTCTCCCATAGTTTGAAAATTAGTTGAATTTCTCCAAGGCTTGAGACTTAGTCTGGACATAATGTCTCAGTAGACTGAGATAAATTACTTAGTTCAAAACTACACCAAATGCAGGGAAATAACCAGCATTTAGAAAATAAACTGTATTGTGGGTTTAAAAGCCAGGGATTGGTGCAATGTGAGAGATGATAATTGAGGAGGTTTGCCTCTAAGCACAGCTATTTCTGCTGCAGGGCAAAAGCCAGTGATAATAAAGAAGAAGAAAGAGGCAGGAGAGGTGGAATTTGGTTCAAAGATGACATTCACTCACCTAGGGACACAGCAACTGTTGTCTGAATAGGGAGATTGCAAAACCAGGTCTAAGTGGGTGGGGAGATGGTGGGATTGTTGGGGTGGTGGGCTCTTCAAGCCATGAACTGCTGATGGAAGAGGCCCCTGTGTCTCTGCAGGCTCACTCTGTTCCACTTCTGGCCTTCCAGAAAGACTTTAGGCCATAAACTTGGAGTGTTTAACTACCAAAATCCCCCAGCTCCCTGTCACTGAGGAACTGGGTGCTCTGGGTGCAGGTACTGGGGAAGTTGCTCAATGGAGGGTATTCAATGGGAATTGCAAGGATGCTGTCTGTCCATGCAGGCAAAGTAGCAGGAATGGCTGGGATTTGTGGGTTGGAGAAAGATGTCTCCTGAAGTCTGGGGCACTCTGGATGGCAAATGCTGAAAAGGTGGCACCATAAAGGAAACTTGCTGTTGGTGAATTTGGAACATCACAGGACTCTCGGTCTGACAGAGCCAGTTAAGTTCCTTCTTGGAAAGGCAGGAAAATGACCATGGAAATGCAGAACTCTACATACCAGATGTAATATTTGAGTAAAAGAATATAGGAGAATGTTCTACTATGTGTACTCTCCTACACATCCCAGAGAAAGACCAGTGGCCCATAACATCCATCTAACTGGAGCAAACTGGGCTGATTGATGGAACAAAACACAAAAGAAAACAGCATTAAGCAACTTTGGCTTAATGAACAAAAGCAGTTATATCTCATTATTATCATTATAATGGCATGGATGAGGTAGGGAAAGATTTATTTTTACCTCCATCCACCACTTTCTATTTCCAGTCAATAAATAAAGGAATGAAAGACTGTCCATTTTACAGCAAAGTCAGGTCTCCCTCTACACTTTGCCCCAACAGGCACATATTAGTTCACCAGGCTCTAATTAGAGGGCATATTTTTAATTCCCAACAGGCTGAATGACATGAGATATTCAAAGTACATGTGCTGAAAAGCATGGCACAAACCAAAAAACATAGATTACTACCAAAATCCCAATGGGTATACTGAGGAGGGACACAAACTCTTGAAAACCAGCATATAATTCCATCACACATGGAAAACACTAGTAAATAAAACTACCACCTTGAGGAAAAAGCCAGACATGCACAGATTTAGGCAGTATTGAGTGGTTTGGTGGTCTCCAACCCTTACAGTCCCCTATTACAGTTCTGTACTGACATTGCAGGAGGTTTATAACTCTCACTGAGATCTCAGGTTCTCAGGTAGAGTCTCTTTCATACTCCACGCTGCAGCTGGTCAGTTTAATAGAGCATCTGTTATCCAGGTTTCTTTGGG
The DNA here is from genome assembly GCA_035047845.1 of Dendrocincla fuliginosa. Classification (NCBI taxonomy): domain Eukaryota; kingdom Metazoa; phylum Chordata; class Aves; order Passeriformes; family Dendrocolaptidae; genus Dendrocincla; species Dendrocincla fuliginosa. Next base: position 149,399,332 of record JAWWMO010000083.1, read on the forward strand.
AATGGGGTGGTGGTGTGGGATAACACGCCCAAGTGCTGGGTGCAGCCCAGGCTGTGCTGTTCTGTATGATCCCTGAAGTCCTGCTTACCTGTTGCACCCAGTGCTGTGGTACTTCTTATATCATCCATAGTCTGCCAGATGCATCTGTCTGGGATGTGACACATTGTGGTCTGATGCTCTGAAGAGCTTGTTACTAGAAGGGGATGCCCCTCTGTTATGCATCAAAGATGTGCTGGTGTTTATTTGTGCCATATGCCTGTGTACTATACATAACAAATGTTGCATTCCAGGTTTATCATGTGTAATTATTAGTAATCCATGAAAAACCTGAAAGCCCAAACAATGAATGGCTTAATTAGATGAACTGGAGCCAATTTTTGTTTTCATGTGGGGAGGAAAGGCATTTTGTCAAGGATAGACTCATGCCTAGAAAGACTAATGGAAAACTGTCCTTTCCCTGCCCATGTCACAGTTATGGTGAATTGTCTGGAGGTTGTGGCCTGCTGAAACATCCCCAGCCGGGATATTATGGACAAAGGGACTATGCCTCATTGCTTTTCACTCCCATCTTTTACTCAATGGGATATTTTTTGTTTCCTTTCCAATGCTGCCCCATCAGGTAAACAGTTGATAGGGACTGTGTGATGCCCTAGAGGAGCCAGCCTTGTTTTTTGTCACATGCTCAAAGCAGATCTCCGCAGGGAAAGGAGATGCTGAGGAAATTTTGTGGGATTGCTTCAGCTGACCCTTCTCAGGCACAGTCATCTGGTACTTCATCTGCTCCTTCTCAGCTAATCTGCATTGGCAGGGGCTGTGAGAAGGCAGGAAAAGGAGTTGAATCCTTAAAACTGGTCAATTTATGGACACATTTACTATACCTGACTAATCACTATTGCTAAATTAGTGCTATCAGCAGGTGTTACATATCCCACGTGGTTCTGCAGTGACTACACCACCTCTTTATCAGCGGTGAGGTTTGTCCTGCTGAGTGCCCTGATGCTTTCACAACATCCTTCCCTAACTTCTTGAGTGTTTGTGTGTTATAGCTCTGCACAGCACCCCCAAAAAACTCTTTGGCCCATTGGCAACCCTCACGTTTTGTCACCTCACACCCATTTCTCACACCACCTGTAGGAAACATTGCGCAGCCTCACAGACCTCCAACAACCGATGGAGTGGAACTTGGGAATCTCTGCCTTGGAGATCCAGGTACCAAGGGTGCCGCCTTGTCCTCACCTTCTGCTCCAACCCCAACAGGTGACCCTGCAGCAGAGGAGTGGTCTCCATGGAGCGTGTGCTCAACCACCTGCGGGGAGGGCTGGCAGACCAGGACCAGGTTCTGTGTGTCATCTTCCTACAGCACCCAGTGCAGCGGCCCCCTCCGGGAGCAGAGGCAGTGCAACAACTCTGCCGTGTGCCCAGGTACTGGTGGGCACCAGGGGGAGGGAGATGCATGGAAGATTGACTGCCTTTGATATCTCCACTGTGATGTATCTCCTGGGAGGCACCGGGAAGTTGTGGCTGCCCCATCCCTGGGAGTGCTCAAGGCCAGGTTGGATGGGGCTTTGAGCAACCTGGTCTAATGGAAAGTGTCCCTGCTCATGGCAGCGGGGTTGGACTAGCTGATCTTTTAGATCCCTTCCAATCCAAACCATTCAATAATTCTTGAAGGAAGAAGGTTTTTGTTCCCTCTTCCTTCTCTTTATACCTTAAAGCCTCATACAGAGACCCTTGTTAAACCAGGCACCATGAGATGGGCACCTGTTTTTCATTGTATGGACAATTCCATGCTGTCTAAAGTCCAAGAACACAGTACACCTGAAAGGCATGTGCCCTTTGGGGTGTTCCAGCATGGGGCAGACTGGGAAAGAGAAGCACCAGTTGACACTTCCAGTTGCTCAAATACCAACTGGGCATCAGCAACAACCAATGCAAAATCAGTGTGAAACACTCAGGATATCAGTATGGTAATGAACAGAGAAATTCAGCACAGCTGTTTTCATACTCATTCTTCTACAATTTTGATAAAAAAGTAAATTCTGGGGATCCTGGAGCCTGCAAGAAAGGCGGAGAGGGATTTTTTACCAGAGTATGTAGTCAGAGGACAAGAGTGAATGGCTTTAAGCTGAGAGTAGGTTTCGATTAGATATTAGGAAAAAATCCTTTACTATGAGGGTGGGGAGGCCCTGGCACACGTTGCCCAGGGAAGCTGTGGCTGCCTCAGCCCTGGGAGTGTTTAAAGCCAGGTTGGATGGGGCTTGGAGCAACCTGGGATAGTGGAAGGTGTCCCTGCCCATGGCAGGAAGGTTGGAACAGGATGATCTTTTGAGGTCACTTCCAACCCAGATCATTTTGTTATTCTGTGATTCTATGATTATTTTGAAAACTTATGCTGTTAAACTGGAGGTGTTATTCATATCTCCTGACCAGCAACATCAGTGTTCAGAAACTATTTTACAATGGTGAAGCCACCATCTGTGGTAAAAATCCTTTCTGTGTTTTCTCCTGTATTTCCTCTTATAGTTTTCCCTTATCACGCTCAATGCCTGGTGACAATTAGTTTTGAACACCCTTTCCTGACACGGGGGCATCAATCACTGTTAGCAGCTGATGAAGGACTGGAAAAAGACCATTTTGGGGGTTTTTTTCCTTTTCCTGAAGCATTATTGATTTGGCATTAACTTTTCCAGTAAAGTCTCTTAAGAGAGATCAGTGCACTCTTATAACATTAGACCTCCAGAGATTGCAGTGACTAAACTTCCACAAATAACTTGGTCAGATTAGATTACATTAGATTGGAGAATATTAGATTAATATAGATTAACAGGCTAATTAGATTAGATTAATATAGGTTAGATATCTAATTCCAGGAGTTAGCAGTGATGGCTTGAGCACTGTTGGAGGATGTTGCCCATTCCACTTTGCTCTTCCAAGCCTCCCTGGCTTTGCCCTTGTGGTGTCGCTGACCTGTGATAGTAATCAGTAGACAGGCTACAGCTTTTCTAAAGGCCTTAAAGCCTTGTAGCCTTTGATGACTCTGAGAAAATGTGCTGAGGGACAGAAATAAGAAGTGACAAAATGATGGCGATGCTGCTTTCTTAAGTGTAGTGGGGTCTTGTACCTCTCTATTTTTCTCAAAAAATTCTGTTTTGTCCCAAAAATATGAAAAAAAATAAGGTCAATTAAAACTGCATTGTGATTTATTTCAAAGACTGACAAGTAACAGGCACTTGGCTTCGAGGCCACAGCACAAAAATTACATGATGTTCCCCTTGCCCAATTTTGGGTTGGTTTGTTCTCAGCCTTCCCACACGCTGCTCATTCTGGGTGGGAAGATGCTGTGCCCTGTGGTGCTCCCTCACTTCCTCAGACCTCCTTTGGGAAAGAAACTCACTCCTTCTGCTTCCCTTGCAGTGCATGGCACCTGGGATGAGTGGTCTCCGTGGAGCTTGTGCTCTTCCACATGTGGAAGAGGCTACAGGGACCGGACCCGCACGTGCAAACCCCCCCAGTTTGGTGGGAACCCCTGCGAAGGCCCCGAGAAGCAAACAAAGTTCTGCAACATTGCACTTTGCCCAGGTAAGGACAGTGACAGATTGGAAGCTCCCCCTCCAGCAGGTCTCCCTAGCTCTGAAAACAGATGGCCTATCCAGTTCTGTAGCTCCAATGAAATATTACACAGCCAGCACTGACAGCTCCTCTATAAGAAAAGTGCTCATTGAAGAAGCTTTCTGGGGTTATTCAGCTCAGATTTGGTTTAGGTTCAATTTTGCAGTGTGTAATCTTTCAGATGACAAGTTATATGGGTTGGATCTGGCTGTCACTACTATTTCCAGGACCATCTTAAGCTTCTCACGTGTTCTCTCCACTGAATGGTTTAAAGTTATTTTGCCTGTGTTTGTTGTTGTGCTGGAATTAATCAATAGTTCTACTTGCCAGTAATATACGTGCATTAATTCACTACATATGCAAGTTTTCTCTGTAGCTGATCCTACTTTGAGTGGTGAGAGGGACTAAGACTCCTGATAGACTTCCATGTCAAATCTTCATAGTTCCAAGTACCATTTCCCTGCCTCTAGATTTTACTTCCAAATGCCTCTCCCTGAGATTTGTTTTGAAACATCAGAAAGAACCTCAAGATGAAATTGCTTTTACTACCTGGAAATGCATTTGTGCTCCTGTGGCTTCCTTCTTCCGAACCAGACTGGCCTGGGGTTTGCAACAGAGTCCCCCTTAATTTAACTCTGCTTGTCCTGGTGAACACGATCTGAACACCAGGGAGCTCCCCAAAATTCCCTCCGTCTCCCAGGGTAATGTCAACTGACATTTTTCCAGTTTAATGAGAATCATTATGAGACATTATTATGTCCCCGGAGGAGGAGAGGGATTGTGGGAGTGATGAGAACTTTGTGAAAACATTAGTGAGAAGCCTCCTGGCATTTCCCATCTAGTTTTCACTCCAAATAACTATCCTTGGATTTTTGGCCGCTGTCCAGAAGACTCTACTTGGAATAAGAACATCCCAGACCCCAAATCGGCTCTGTCATAAAAAGACAAATTGAAGAAGTCAGACCTGGCATTGCTTGGGCAATAAAGCATACCCTGAGTTAACATTGATCCATAATTAATTTAAATACAAATAAATACATGGAATGAAACAGCAGTGGAAAAGACAAGCAGCCCAAACTGCAAGGCTTCAACTCTAATTAATGCCACAAAGGCAATCAGTGGCTTGGCAGTGCCAAATGAGAGCGGCGTGGGGGACTCACTGGAGCACAACAATGGGTGTTTGACACACCAGACACTCATGGTGTTTATTACCACCCTGCTCTGAGGATTTATTACCACAGCTGATAAAAATGCTCTGCTGCAGGGACAACAGAGCCTTTGTGCCTCTGGAGCAGTGGATACCACAGGCTGAGCCCCAAGTCCTTTGAAGAGAGAGAAAAGGAGGAAGACAATGCCTGTCTCTGCACAGCCAGGCTCCAATGAACACTTTGATAGACTCACACTGTGGTGTGAACGGTCTTGGCTGTGGCTGGGATGGAAAACCCTCAGGGTCTTGCCCAAGAGACATCTTTACATCGGTGAAAGAGGCTGGAGATGCAACACGGCCACCTCTGTTTCTCCTTTTGTTAAAATGTCTCTGCAATTACAAGCTGAAAAAATAAAAGGAAGTAAATGAAAGGAAGAAATAAATGAAAGGATGAAATAAATAAAAGGAAGGGGGAAAAGAAAAAAGGAAATAAATCAAATTGCCTGTTCAGGAAGCATTTGGAAAGCATCTGGTGGAATTCTTGGGGTGTCCTGTGAAGGTCCAGGTGTTGGACTGGATGATCCTGCTCAGTGCCTTCCAACTCAGCACATTGTATGATTCTATGATTCTTAGATTCTATCCCCCACTGAATGACCAAATTATGGTTTTGGCTCTTTTATTTTCTACTTCCAAAGGCTCACACTTGTCGTAGCTGCCAATCACCACTGTCACTGCAGCAGGGAGGGCATTGGTCAATTCAACTTTTTTTGGTAAAGGTAATATTTAATGTGTAAAATGCAACCTCAGTTTTTCAACATGGGGGAATGTTAATGAGGAGCAGACACCATCATTATTGGGAAGATAATCTTTAACCTGAGGGTGGAACAGGTTGTCCAGAGAAGCTGTGGCTGCCCCATCCCTGGAAGTGTTCAAGGCCAGGTTGGACAGGGCTCTGAACAATCTGGTCTAGTGGAAGGTGTCCCTGCCCATGGCAGGGTGATTGAAATTCGGTGATCTTTAAGGTCCCTTTCAGCTCAAACCATTTAATGATTCTATGATCAGTTCATGCAAACTTAAAGCACTACTGTCAGTAAGAAAAGCCACACTAATTTATACCTGGTAGGTCCTTCTTTGAATCATTTCCAGAGAAGAATCACCTGTCAGACACCTCAACTGCATTTCCCCTCTTTGGAATTGATAAGCACTGGCTCAATGCCTCGAAATTACGCACAATGAAAACATGAATCTCGGATTGCTAAAAACAAGTACCTTTTGGAAGTACCTTTATGCCTGCCTGATTTTTCACACTTTCTACATCCCACTGGTTGTTCATTTGGATGTTTTTGACATTTTTTTACTGAGTTTGCAAGCAAAACCTACTTGGCTGCAGTGGGGATTATACAGGGCTGATCGAGTCCTTGCAGATTTCACAGGAGACCACTTTGCATATATTTTTCTTGGACAGGCAAACAAAGCCAAAAAAAAAAAAATAAGAGCTTCAATCTGCAGCAATGTGATTTGAGCTGGAATTCTGACTTTTCAGGGATTCAGGTTGTATTTCTGAGTGAGACCTAGCAGCTAATGAGAGCTAAACAGAGCATGATGACTGCTGCTGATGAGAAAAAAATGCTGCAGGAATAGCAGACTGGGTGATGGATCTGTCGATCAGGGACCAATTAGGGTGTAACTGCCACACTTGGGGATGCCTCAGTCCTTACCAGGTTAATAAGATGTATTCTTGTTTCTTTATCATAACCTCCCTCCTCTATTAAATTATCAAAGACACTGCTGTGTAGAGACCTATCAAACCTGTCAGTGTTAATTCAACTGTGAGAGATGTACATTGACCACACACACATGCACTGTCTGCTCCTGGCCTCGTGTTGGAGCACACCTTTGCTCCCACATTTCCCAGCTGTCACTGTGGACTCATGGGAATAACACTGTGATTCAAGTTTCTGTGTGTGCTTTCATAAAAACAAAACAAAGCATTTGGTGCTTGAGAAAGTTCTCTCCCTTTTGCATTGCTTTGGTGAAAAATGGGTTCTTTAAAACAAAAAGCTTATTGCACCAAATGAGAAATGTCATGGTAATGAACTGGTTCCTTCAGAGTGCTCAGTTAAAACATGACCCATGCTCTCTGCTTTGATGGTGTGTTGTGATTGGCAATATTATTGGTTTTGACTTTTGTGTTGGAATGCGTAGGATTAATAATTTCAACTTTTATGGTGTTATGGAGAGTGTGGACATAAAAATGGAAATGTTGTGGTACCTGCACCCTGTTGGGCCATGACATACCAGCTGGAGGCTGCAAAGAGTCCCAACAAACCATTTTTGCCAGGTTGTCCAAACTTTTTTGGGATGATCTTTGCCTTTCTTTCATGCCCCATGACTCTGGTTTGTCCCCCCCTTCCTCAGTCCCTTGTAACCAAAGGCCAGAGACTCTTGCACGTCCCTTCTTCCAGAGGGAGCGATGTTCACATTCTGTTTGTTTTCCTTCTTTGGGCCACTCAGTGGATGGCAACTGGAACGAGTGGTCGAGCTGGAGCTCCTGCTCGGCCTCCTGCTCCAACGGCACCCAGCAGCGGACCCGGGAGTGCAATGGACCCTCCTACGGCGGAGCTGAGTGCCAGGGACACTGGGTGGAGACCAGGGACTGCTTCCTGCGCCAGTGCCCAGGTTGGTCACCGATGGATTTTCTTTCCCCTGGGTCATTTGCAGTCGCAGCCAGGCTTTTGTAAAATTTTAATGTAAGGAACACACGCTGTTTTCAGCAGTAAGGTAGAAATAGGGAGGTTTGGATCAAACCAACAGACCGTGCCAGCCCAAACACTGTTGCCTAAAATTAGCTCTTAAAAGAAACCTCCAAGACTCAGTTTGTGAGTTTTAGAAGCCAGGCATTCTTTATTAGGATGCAGCGGAATGATTCTGGCATGCCATGTGCCCTGGAAATCAGTTCACCAAAGTGCACACAGAGGTATCTTCACTACACCTGACATCTCAGCATTACATGATTATTCATTTTCAGTTGCCTGCATTCCTGTTACAGATCCATGACATTTCCCAATACTTTTGAACATATAAGGTCTTTGGGGGGCTTCACTGAGGGTCTTTGGTGGTCTCTGTCTTGAGCCCCAGAGTTCTAAGTGACTGCCTTATGACCTTCTTTAAGACAATACACCTGGTTATAGAGTAACTTGATATTACTTGGCAGCTGCCTCAGTTCCCCTCAGTGCCCTTCTTTGTCCTTTCTTTATTTTGGTTGGTCATTTTAAATCACTTGACTCAGCTGTAGGTAGTTTTTATGGTACATTCTGCTGCAAAAACTCTTAGTTCTTGTTATATCTCAAAATTCCAATATCAAAACCATCACTGGCAAATACTACAGGAAACCCGAGAGAGGTAAATGATTACCCACAGGGAATGTGTCTTTCCAGCCTTAGATATCAGCTTTTCAGGATGAGCTTAAAAAACACAAACAAAATATCCGTGAGACCCTTCCTTTGATTCCACAATGCTTCAGTTTTCCTCCTATTTTTGTTTTGTTCCTGTTCTCCTGTCATTTCAATGCTCCTAATTATATATGAAGCAAACAGGGAAGCATCCTCCACTGTATCTCAGCTTTGAACCTTACCTGTGATAAGGTCTGGAACAACAAAGCTTTAGTTTCTTTCTATCCATGATTTGTCACTTTACTCATCTATGTTTGAGTTGAAATAATAACAATAATTATTCTCCTGGCCTGTTCCCTGCCTGTCCCTGAGTGCTCCATTCCTATTAGACAATAGATCTGAGAAGGACTGGACCCTTGAGATGGAGAGTTATTTTCTCTCCTTTCTGAGGGAACAGGAACAGCCAGAAACAGCTCAACATTTTGATGCTCTTCTCATACCTTGCTCAGGTGACAAAATATTATTTTTTCCACTCCACAAACTTAGAAAACTGTAGCTCTTCATCCTGGTCTCCCTGTTTTGTCAGGAAATCCCTGTCCTCTCTGATAGAATCATCATCTGCAGTATTTAACACAGGTATTGGACTTTCTACACAGATGTCTAGCTGGTTTTGGTGTTTAGATATCTCACTTTTTGACTGCAGCTTAAGGAGAACTTGACAAAAAGGGCTTCTGAACTCTGTTTTGAAGCACCTTGTCCCACTGATTTCAGAGTCATCTATCAAAGGAATTCAGGTCATATTTTCCACTGCACAAAATAACACTAAAGAAAGCACAAGAACTTGGTGCTGTCCCTCTTCTTTCATAATTTTCTACTTCTTGGAGATGACATAGATCCCCCACCCTCCCAAAAGGAGTTACCCGACCCAGGATGATGCAGTAATTCATAATTAAAACCCAAATAGTAAACAGCAGACTTAGGCCTTGTTCTAGTTCTGTCACTGAGTTGTTGTGATGCAGCATAGGAGAATGTTTCCCTACCTTGCAGGCTTGTTGTGAGGGCTAATTAACATTTTTATGGTGCTCTGATAAATGCCATTGTTAATGTAAAAGAAGTAGCATTTTGATAAATGTCATTGGTAGTGTAAAAGAAGTCACGTTTCCACTGAATCTGTAAAGACGTTGGGAGAAGATACAACTGAATGAGACAACATCCTAAACCTCTTTCCAAGGCACATGAAACATCAGTGCAATGGAAACAGCTGGAGGGAGCTTTATTTGATGTTTCTTCATGGTTCTTTGCCTAAGGGCTCTGCTGGTCTCTCTAAATCCCTGTGCCAGACCGTCTCTGGGAAGGTCTATTTTCACACAGGCATTGTACATCCCAACTGAACTCCAGCTATGGACTTTGATTGACATCTGTGATTGAACCCCTGCCCACCTGAAGAGTGTTCATGAGCACAGCCCCAAATCTGAGCCCGAGGAGAGAGATAGGGTTGTTTCTCCAGGGAGTGAGGGTGCTGAGAAGAAACACAAAAACACCCTCCAACTATTAAAGGGATGATGCAATGGTAAAGAACACACTTTAATTTGATGTCTGTTGAGAATCAGACAAACATCCAAGGCAGGACACCTCCCTTTCCACTGGGCCATGCTCTACTCACCCTACATTCTACCTCCTTCAGTTCCATATTATGTTTGGGACTAAACAAGCTGTTTTTCTCCTCTTTTTTTGTCTCCAGTGGATGGAAAGTGGCAGGCCTGGGGAGTCTGGGGAAGCTGCACTGCCACGTGTGGAGGTGGAACTCAGAGACGTGACCGTGTGTGCTACGGACCCTTCTTCGGTGGAGAGACTTGCCAGGGTCCCAAGGAGGAGTATAAGCAGTGCAATGACAGAAGGTGTCCTGGTATGTACCCCACACCCATCCTGGTTTGCTTTGTTGGATTTTGGAAAGGGTTTCCATGTCCTGTGTCAGGGAGCTGAATCCTACAAGGAGTTGGGTTTTAGTGAGACCCAACACATAACGTAGGTACAAGATACACCAAGGCCTTGATTTAATTGCTGCAGCATCCAGTGCAATCATGTTGATTTAGTGAATATTTGGCCAGTTCACCAGTCAAGCCTTGGTGTTTTTCATCTTTTCATTGCCATAGTTACAGGACGAAAAGGGACACTGTTTGGCAGCAAAACCTGAAACCAGTCTCAAGTCCATGAATTAGTTTCGTATTGAGGATGCTGCAGTGATTCCCACCCACAGCCTCTGGGAAACCTGCACACCACTGGAAATTCAAAAAAAATAAAATAAAAAAAACAGATCTATCCACATCTGTTTGAGCCTTCCCAATCTCCCCCTCCTCCAGAGTGCAGGAGCTGAATGGAGGGTGAGTGGGGCTGTAGGACAGGGGAAAACCTGGGGCTGAATGTGAAAAGCAAGCAGGACCAAACACTTACAACTGATAATGTTTCTGTCTGTCTCTCACAGACTATCCAGAGATCAAAATAAAAGGCCTGTGCACCATTTTTACTTTCTTTCTCAGTCTGAGTTGAAGCTCCTGGTGAAATTGCTGGTGGGGAATCAATGGCCTGTGTGATGTTGGCAGTCAGATTGCATCGATCGTAACAGGCCATGAGTTTTGACTGAAAGGGTAATTAATTGTCAGAGCAGCTCAGTGAGAGACAGGAGAGATTCTCGTGGCAGGATCCTGGCGTTCCTCGTGGAAAGGGGTGTCTCCCTACAAGACAGGAGGCGGCATTTTCGACATGGATGTTTCTGGGGGCAGATCTGACGTGTGGAGGACAAGCTGACCTCAGACTCCTTCTCAAAGTGCTGAAGACAAAGAGATGAAAGCCAAAGAACTTCAGCATGGAAGTTCCAACACATTTAGCTCGGAGATAACAGAGAGAGAGAGGCCGTGTGACAGCACAGTCATTCTCTTCAGCTACACTCTAATAAAAGACATCACCTCTCCTTACAAGCTGTGCCTCTCAATTAGCAGTGGCGTGTGAGAATCTCTTCTAACTCTGCCACAAAGCTCTCCCCCGCCACAGAAAATCTTAGCACAGGGTTGTCTGGTGGTGTCTACAGAGTGATGCAGATTTAGTTCAGCTTCAGAGTGTGCCAGCTGGGGCCCTGACAGAACAAGCCCAATCTTTTCTTCTCTTCCTGCAGGGGTGGATGCCTGTGCAGTGCTCAAAAGGAAAAGGCACATCTCAGGGACGAGGCCCTGCTCTAAGGGTTCACAACCAGAAGGGTCTCACTGCAGCTGTTAGTTTGCAAGGGAGCGAAAAGGTGGGGAAACATCAGAGGCTAAAAATAAAACCGCTCAATTTGTTCTCCAGAAAGTATCAAATGCTGGCATGATTTGATTTGAACAGAAGAATTGAACTTAATTGGGTTAGTTATTAAAATCTCCCAGTGCAAATAGGTTACTCTGGTAAAAAGGATTTTGTTGTGAAGCAACATCAAAAAGGAAAAAAAAAAAATAGAAGAAAAGAGGAAAGGATAAAATTATTCTCTCCTGGCCTGGGAATTGCCAGGAATTGCTCCTGCACTCACTGGCAAGACACCACCAATCAGTGTATTTTTAAAGAGCATCTCTGATCCACAGCATCCCTCAGCGGTCCCCGGGGACACTGCAGGGGTGATGAGACCAGGAATGTTTGATAGGTCAGCAGAGGAGAAAGGGGAGGACAGGTCTGAACATTCTCCCTCTCTGCTTTTTGATGTTCTCTGCAGTTTTGTAGCCATGGGTGATGAAGCTCCAAGCCCACACCCCAAACCCTCCTTTGAACCACGGTGGAATCTGTGACTGTGGTCAAAGCACTGCTCCAGGAGAAAGGAGTTTGGAATTCAGCTCCCTGCTCTCCACAGGGTCCCTGGGTGACCATGTGCCAGTCACAACTGAGTGATTCAATCTCCCTGTCCTCCAGGTTGGAAATGAAACTGCCTCTTTTCCACCCATGTTCTGCCTTATCTACAGAAGCCATGAGCTGTTTTCGCTGGGACTAATCCTGCTTATGTGCAAAGCACAGCTGGGGTCCCTCTTACCCCCCAGGATTTCATTACAACAGTGATTACTCACAAGGGAACTTTAAACCAGGGGAAGGAGCATCTGTTTCCCAGCAGAGAGTGTAACTTATTCATTCCCAGTGTCTACTGGGGAGGAATCCATCTTTGAACTGCAGCTGGGGCTGGGGCCACACAGTCCTGGAGCCTGACTGCAGGAGAAGTGATGTGTAGGCAGCTTGTTGGGTCTTGTTTGAGTTCTTCAAACAAGCAGGTCTTACCATGCCCTTAATTAAAGCTTTGAGCCTTCCCTACAACCTCTCTGGTCTCTGGATAGTCCCAGAGCAGGAGTGGGTTAAGTCCTGACCAATTGTTGGCACACACTTGGCTTCCCTTTTATTGGCAATTTTATGTGTGCAATGAATAAAAACTGTAATCAAAAACTATTAAATCAAGTTTTTTCTCCTCCTCACCCTCAGGAGTGACAAATAGCTTTAACACCATGCTCATGGCTCCCTCTGCTTTACATGCTGTAAGTAATGAGTTTCTCAGCACAAAGATCTCCTGTGGTGAGTGTTTTTCTCCCAGATCCCACCGGCTCTGGGGCCGACTCAGCTCCACCCACAGACAGAAGCATCTGAAAACTTCTTTCCAAAGAGCTTTTTCTGTGATGTCTCAACACACATTTCTGCAGGCTCCTGGACTTTGCAGAAGTGTTTGGAAACGAGCTACTGATGCAAATCCAGCTTGTTCATGTTCAGATCTTTTCCTTGTGTCCTTACACAAGATGAAAGCAGACAGAGGACCTGAATGAAGTCCAGCCAGGGAATATGTCCATATGTTTTTACACCTATTTGTTCTTTCCTTCATTCTTACTCTGACTGATTTATGCCAAGCCTCACTTTAGATACATCCAGCCCTGAAGGTGGTGATGTTGAAGGATGGAAGAAGTAGAGTCTGGAGCTATGGGGTTCACCCAGAAAAGATGTACATCTGCCCATTAAAAAATAAGAAATAGTAGAGGGTAGCAACAGCAGTTTTCTTGCACAGAGGTGCCAAGAGACAAGGCGGACGTGAGTGGACTTTCCCAGGTTGTTCCACGGATATCAGTGAGAGAATCATGGGAATGATTGGATGCCCAGTGTTCATACACACAGAGCAAATTCCAGAGAGGTTGAATGGCTTTGTCAGTGGCCGTGCACCAAGCACTGCAGAGCTGGGAGTCCAGCTCCAGACCTCCTGGCTCACACCACAGCTCTCTTCCCTCCAGACCATGCCCCCCTGTTTCCTCCTTCCACTCCCTTTTCCATGTCCTTGCTGAGGAGGAAGCTTTACGACTGGACTTTTTCTCTCCTTGCAGAGCCACATGAAATCTGTGACGAGGAAACTCTTGGCTCTGTGGTATGGAAAGAGACTCCAGCTGGGGATGCTGCCGCTGTCCGGTGTCCCCGCAATGCCACTGGTAAGGATGACTCCAGGATGGGAAGATGATCTGCCCTCATCCCTTGTCTCATAAATGCAGAGAACCTGGTTTTGTGAGGACAGGACAAGCAGGTGGACTTCCCTCCCATCTTTTAGGCTAAATTAACTCTCACTGGGTTTCTGTGGCCCTTCACTGTTTAACAACAACATCTGTGTTTCTACTGAACAATCTGAGGTGGTTTCTATCCACCCATTGCCTTGTCCTGGGACAGCTTTGTAATTAAGGGTAACAGTGGTGTGTTCTCCCCATTAACTGCAAACAACTTTGCAGAGCAGGTAGGCTTTGTTAACCTCCTCTAGACCTGGGTGTTGTATTTCTCTCCACTGCCCATAAAAGAAACTGGTATTCGAAAGCAGAAAACCCAAGTTTCATGGTCCACTTATGCTTAGAGAACACAGCACCTGCCTAAACATTTATTCAAGTGCTCAAGTTGATGGTCTGGTCATGGTGGTGTGAAGTGATGGGAGCTGGGCATCCAGGTGTTATCTGTTGTGACCGTGACTCCGTGTTTCCCAAGGACTAGAAAGCAGTGCAGAGAAGGCTCCAGGAGACATGCTGGTGCTGGAGCTTGTCCTCAGCTGGCTGTTCCTCACTCCCAGGCAGGAACAGAAATAGGGGCAGCAGCGTCAGTAATGAATGGAAAGGTTTTATTTTGTTTGGGGGAGGTGGTTGGATACAGACCAACCCTGCAGCTCTCTTTGACCCAGTTTGGGACAGTTGTGTCATCCCAAATGCTATCCTGGGATAGCGCAGAATCCTCAGAAAGGTCACTGAATCATTTAGCAGTAGCAATGGGACTGCAAATGCAGGAAAACTGCTCCTGAGAGACTCTCCAAAGGGCATCATGATGGCTTGGGCAGTCATGATCCCTCTCCTTTCCTCTCCCTTCCTCCTCTCTGATAAGTCTGTTCCTTTCCTCCACAAAGGCATGTGATTATCACTGCAAACCCCACTGACAACTGGAGCTGAGGAAAGGCCTGGGGGAGGACTGAAAGCAGCTCTCAGAGTGTCTCAGCTGACGCAACGATGGTGCTGTTGGGTGTTTATTCTCCTCCAGATTGTGTGGGCAGCACAAGCCACTGTGCCTGCTTTAGTTGCAAGTACCAGAACAAGCCACCTGGGGAGGCTCGTGGGGCTTCCCAAGCCAGGAGGAGTGTGGTCCTCCAGGGCAGGAGTAGAAACCTTCCTTTCACCTTGACTAGCCACGTCCAGCTTGTTAATTTTTGTTTTCATGCCCAGTTCCTTCTGCTGCCCTGCAATAATAAAATTCAAGAGGAGAAGGTAATAAAAATAAGCTCTTCTACATGCATGTGTTGTCGAGGCATCTGCAGATTCCTCTGATGCCCCTTGTACTGGTGGCTATGCCTCAATGGATGCCTTGACCAGTTGTGGGTGACCTCCATGGAACTATTAAGGTTGAAAAAGACTTCTAAGATCATGGAGTCCAACCATTAACCCAGCATTGCCTGGTCCACCACTAAACCATGTCCCCAAGCACCACATCTACAGGTATTATGAACTCTTCCAGGGATGGTGATTCCACCACTTCTCTGGGGAGCCTGTTCCAATGCTTGATAACCCTTTCAGTGCAGATTTTTTCTCCTAAAATCCAAAGTAAACCTTCTCTGGTGCAGCTTGAAGCTGTGTCTTCTTGTCCTACAGTTTCTTTCCTGGGAGAAAAGCCAGACCTCCATGAACACTTGGCCTTTCATCCTGCTGTCCTCACTCCCACATTTGTTTCTTTCATTTTCCAGGGCTGATCCTTAGAAGATGCATTTTAGATGAAGAAGGCATCGCTTACTGGGAGCCTCCAACGTACATCAAGTGTGTTTCTATTGATTACAGGAACATACAGATGATGGTAAGGCAGAACAAGTCCTCAGCTCTGCAGGTTTGGGATCCTCCCAAATGCTTGTTATGTGGGTATAGTTATAAAAAAAAAGAAGGAAAGAGACATTTCCATGTGAAAAGGAGATGCCAGCTCTACCTTGATTTTCCCTTACCATTCTTTTATGATGCATGGGCATCCCATGGACAAGGGATAGCTCCTTTCAGGATATTTTAATATGTAGCTTGGCAGATTCCAGGTTTTACCAGATTTTTCATATCACATTATCACCAAGTATCATTGTGACTGTGTCATTTTGAAATAAGCATCTTATTTTTTGTTAATCTTAAACACAGTGCTATGATTAATTTCTGCTGGTCTCCTATGGTTTGCCTTTAGAAGTGCCCTCTCCTGTTCAGGGCAAGCTACAATCTGTCCTAAAATAATTCCAAATTAGAATAAGAATGCAAGAAATAACAAGAAAACAAGGTTCTGGGGCAAAGATATTCTCTATGCAGACTTGGGTTATGAGAAGAAGTAACCCTGTTGTAGGAAAATCTGTTCTAAACTTACAAACCTTTCCTTTGTGGGCAAAGAGAAAATTTCAGTTCTCTATAATTTTAGAACCATTTAGAATATACTTCAGAATCTATCACTCTTTCCTATCAATTTAAGAATACCAGAGGTTCTCAGACCAGCAAAGATTGTCAGATTCATCTCATCTGCACTCTGAATTAGAAGGAAGGTCAAAAACCTTCCCCCAGCAATTCCGTCACTGAGCTTATTAACTTGACTTTGACTGTCCCCAAAAGTGTTTGTCACGTTTTTTTCTGTTTCTCAGACCAGGGAACATCTTTCCAAAGCTCAGCGTGGGTTGATGGGAGACGGGCTGTCAGATGTGCTCCAAAACCTTGTGGAAATCTCCCAGGATGGGACCAGCTACAGTGGGGACTTGTTGTCCACCATGGATGTACTCAGGAACATGACAGAGATCTTCCGTAGGGCTTACCACAGCCCAACTTCTGGAGATGTCCAGGTGAGCTGGGATGCACATCCTGGAGTCCAAGGCTTGCTTAGAGGTGTGTTTGCATGCACAGGGCTCCAGGTTTGATTATCTCCTATGCAGCTGGTACAATACTGATGAAAATCCAGAGTATTTGTTTCCCCAAGTGTCTTCCTGTATTAACAAACTCTCCTTTCAAGGTTGTTCCCCCGGCTTATAAACTGAGAACTTGAAAGCCAAAGTCACTCTGAACTATTTCAACCTGATAGCACTTTACTGTGGAGTCTAATTGATATGAGAACATCATTTGGAAGGGATTTCAGTCTAATGACTAGAGGTAAAATGATCCTGTGGCATTGGGTACCTGGATGTTGATGTAGGAGAATGTCCTCAAGCCTTCTCATCCCAGGGTTTCACTTTCAGCAGTTGCAAGGCAAAGCAGCTACAAGATATCCCCTTGGGATGGGTCATCACCCCATGACTTGAAACATTAAACTGATGCTCCAGGATCTGCAATGAGTGGTAAAACTAGAGAAAAAAAATCAATAGTCTAGAATTTCCCATCTCATTCCTTCTCACAGTGTGCTGCAAAGGTTTTACCATGCAGAGCACCCTCTTGGTCAATCTCTGCTTCTCTTGCCTGGTCACAGGCTAAAGAAGGTCATAAGGTTCTCATATATTGAAACAACAGAAAATGTTAGAAAATGGGATAAAAAGGAATTTATGCCAGGAAAGATCACCTTTTTCTAATCAGTTTCTGACAGACATCTACATTTGAATATCTTGTATCCATCTACCAGCAATGGGTACAAGACATAGTCCCAGTCCAAACCTTTAGGAAATACAGTAGTCAAAGAGAAGGCCTTGGGGAAAAAGCTCCACTACAACGTGCTTGCCATAAACATCCTTGGGGACCTGTGAAATGCTGTGGGACCCTTTGGGAATAGGACCATGAGAACCCTCTTGGAGCACAGCTGGTTCTCAAATGTTCCTCCTACATCACTGTGTCCTTCCCAGCCTGGGCTGTGTTTGACTAACCACCTCTTTTGTCCTCTTTTGTCTCCCTTCTCCAGAACTTTGTCCAAGTCATCAGCAATCTTTTATCAGAGGAAAACCGGGAAAAATGGGAGGAAGCTCAACTGGTATGAACATTCAGCACCTTCCCTGAAATGAAACGTGTTTTCGACACAGGGTTAAGCCAAGTGTCCACATGACTTCCTAGGTCTTCTTGCCCAGAATTTTTGATATTAGAAAAAG
The DNA here is from genome assembly GCA_035047845.1 of Dendrocincla fuliginosa. Lineage (NCBI taxonomy): Eukaryota > Metazoa > Chordata > Aves > Passeriformes > Dendrocolaptidae > Dendrocincla > Dendrocincla fuliginosa. The sequence goes on from JAWWMO010000083.1 coordinate 149,417,057, forward strand.
GTTTCTCACCCAGAGGGTAGTTGGGCACTAGGAACAAGTTCCCCAGGGATGTGGTCACAGCACCAAGCCTAACAGAGTTGAAGTAGTGTTTTGAAAACAGACTCAGACATATGGTGAGATTCTTGGGGTGTCCTGTGCAGGGTCAGGAGTTGGCTTGGTGATCCTTGTGGCTCCCTTCCAACTCAGGATATCCTATGGCTCCATGATTCTGGGGTGTCTTGTGTGGAACATGTCTCTTGTTTCGGCCACAGACCGCAAAACATCCCAATCCACCAATGTCTTCTCCTTGGATAAATCCCTATGAGAAAGAGCCAGAGTACTCAGACACAGAAGGCAGTGCTCAGACTCAGAGCTGATGGCCAGTCAGCTCATTCATGCAACTGTTCATGGGGCTTAGTGTCAGCTTAGGCTGACTCCATATTGATGGAGTAACTCCCTGAACCACCAAATCTCAGCTCTAAGCCAGAGTCTCTGCATGAAGAACAGTGAAATTCTGGTGGTGTAGACAAAATTTTGGGTAGTTCTCAAGGGTCAGGCTAGGTTTGTGGTTTATAATCCTGCTGGCTTGCTCTAATTCCACCATTTCCTCTTGCTAAGTTAAAGAAGTGGGATTACATGGGTTTGAGCAGGAACCGAGCACAGGTTTTGTTATGTTTTATTTTATTTTATTTGCCCTCTCTTAACGTTGAGGATCCTGCTGAATTCCCAGCTCCTCATGCCTGGAAGTGTTCAAGGCTAGGTTGGGTGGGGCTTTGAGCAAGATGGTCTAGTGAAAGGTGTCCCTGCCCATGGGAGGGCATTAGAGCTAAATGATCTTTTAAGTCCCTTCCAATCCAAGCCATTCTATGATTCTGTGAATAATTCTGTATTAGAAGATGATTTTGTTGGGTTTTCTAGCTGTGTTTTATTTGGCCCTTGTCTCTTCTGTCCCAGTTGAACTCTGCTGTGGGCTTGTCTCAGACCTATTCCTTGTCCCTTTGCCATTCTCTTGACAAGCCCTTGGGCTTCTCAGTGCTGTCCTCTCACCACAGCTTTTGAGCATCACAACAGAGTGAAAAAGCTCTGCCTCAGAGCAGCAGCTCTGCTGGAAGGGTGCTTGATAAAGCTCATTCTCCTAATGTCCACTGTTCAGCATTGCACCTTGGAACACAAACTCTCAACTTGCTTAACTCTCAGAGTCTCAAACAAGCTCATCTTGCAGAATAACCTGAACAAGGAATATAACTCAGCCTTTGAGAGAAATCAGTCCTGAAGGTACTTGGAGGGATAGATCAGAACATGGCAACTCACTTTTAGCCACCTGTTACAGCTGAAAAATTCCTCAAAGAGATCTGGAAATAGCAAATAATGGAAGAAAAAAAAAATCACCCAGCACACAACACAACCCCAGAGTCCAGTTATATTCACACCAAGCAGGGAAGTCCTCTGGGAGAAACGTTTAACTGCAAGTTCTGGCACAACTGTTGACAGTGCAGAACGTGAGACAAGGACCTGAATATATTTCCTTCAGGCAACAGGAATTCTGTCAGGAGCTGAGCAGCATTAGAACCTCTCTTTCTCCTCTCTCCTCCCTGATATCCTGTGTTTTCCCATTGCATTTGGATGAGAATGACATGGTCTGTCTCCAGGTGTGATAGAGCACCATCTGGGCATAGGCTTGGGCAGGTGGCTCTAGGTGACCCTGCTTGAGCAAGTAGGTTGGACCAGATGACCTCGAGGTCCTTCCAAACTAAACTATACTGTGATTCTGTGATTCTGTGGCCAAATACTTGGTTTCAAGCCTTCAGGTGCATGTACATATTTCAGCACAGAGCAGAGGAGACTGTCAAGTTGCCATGACAACAGGGAAACCCTGTTGATGCCCTTAAAACCAGCTGCAGCTTCCTCTGTGTGGCAAGTCATTCCCACTGGCTTTTCCTGTGCAATCTGCTCTTTGCACCTATAGCCAGACACAGCCCAGCCTGCTGCCAGCATCACCATAACCTACATGTGGAGTAGGAATATCACGGGGAGAAAGTTTGCCTGGTGCATATTTAATGGGAATTGAGATGACAGCCCAGCACTTTAGGACTCAGAAATCATCATGGCCTGGATGACAAGAGAGTTTTCCACAGTCTCTGTTTTCCTCTCTTAAAACTGCTGAACCAAAATCACACCCTGCATTTCCCAAGATCAAGCAATTTATTTTTTTTTTTAAAACAAGATCTTTGGCTCCCACCTTGATCATTAAAAATAAACCCAACTTCATTGTTTCCCCATCCCAACACCCTGTGACCCCTCCCCAGGCAGAGGTATTGTTCAGGGAAAATAAAACTCCAAATAAACCATAAAAGCACTCACAGAAGGGATACTCTGCTTTTTGAGGAGATTATGCTTGCCATTATATGATAAAAACCTAAAATGCAATGGCCAGTGTAGCCTGGATGTAGTTTGACCTTGTGATTTCAATCTGTAATAGACTATAAAAGTGTGCTGTTAAAAATAGCTCCTTCACTCAGTTCTCGTCCTTATGTGCACACCTGCTGTACTGGCAGGACTTTTTGATCTCCTCCTGAGACAGTTTTAGTCTTAGCAAGACTCCTTTGTGCAGGAATAGAGAGACACACACACAGCCACCCCTGCGCTCCTTGCCCACATACTCAGTGGCTCATCCTTCCTCTACCTCCATCCCATCCTGCTTGTCCCCAGCTATCCCTTCAGCTCTGCTCAGCCACCTCAGAAGGACTGGATTATGGTGAGGAACAGAAAACATGGGGAAAGTGGTGAAAAAGGAAAAGAAGGGATGTAAGGAGCTGAATTCTTCAGTCTCTGGTGGCATTTGCTAAGCTCATGTAGGCAAAAGTGCTTTGAGGGAAAGACAGGTAGTCAGTACAGCTCATATCAAGTGGATTATATTTTATGGAATCTGTCACTAGAAAACTGGTTATTGTTTAACAGCCTTCTGTTAGGCTGGCAAAATTCATGTAAAGAAGAGTTATTGCCAATATCTTTATCAATGGGGAAACACCAGGAAAGAAAGAAGACACAGAGAAGCTCCAAGACAGCCCCAGGACCAAGAACTTGGTTATTTGGAGAGTGAAATCCTGCCAGAAAAACAGGAAAGGAGAAAATCAGAATGTGATGCTTTTCTGAATAGGATTATGTGAGCTGGTGCCTGGGATGCAACATTGGACCATGGATGTCCTTTGGTGTGGCTGCTCCCTGTGAAATGACAGCAAGATTAACTAGCCTGGTGGAGGTAATGTTTGTGGGCTCCCCATCAGTAGGAAACACACACATATGTATATATATATAGAGAGAGAGAGAGAGAAAGAGAGAGAGCACAAATTACTATCTCAGATCAAGTATCACAATACCTGAGTGTCAGGGAAGTCTCAGGCCTGGGAAAGGCTCTTGGAATTTGACAAAGGGCAGAGCTTCAATACATCAACCTAAACACATCTTTGCTCTCTGGACATGCAATTCCAAATGCGTCTGGCTCATTGGCTGTGAGGTTGGGCCAAATACTCCAGTCAATGGGCTTGGAAATTAAGCAGATAATCTTTAAGGTCCATTCCCACTCAAACCATTCTATGATTCTTTGATTCTGTGGAAGTAAATGGGTAAGTTATCTGCTGCTCCAGAGAATCTCAGATACTTCTGTTTGCTTTAAAACATTGCCCTCCAACCTTAGTTTTAGCAGTTTAAATGTCATATTATTATTTCTTACCCTTTTCCTAGACTTTCTTTTAGGATTTCTCAGTCCTCATTCTTCCCAGCTCCTTAATACTCCATTATATCCAGCATATGCTTCCAGTTCACATGTGAGGGCAGGAATCTTTGCCCACAGAGAAACTCCTGCTGTGCTCATTAGTGTCTGATCTATTAAATATTCTCCCTCTCTTTGCAGATAGGGCCAAATGCCAAGGAGCTCTTCAGGCTCGTGGAGGATTTCATTGATGTCATTGGCTTTCGCATGAAGGATTTCCGGGATTCCTACCAAGTGACAGACAATCTGGGTGAGTAGATTTGCACTCCCCACGTTGGGTGGAGAGCCCACAAAGCTGTTAATTACTGTGCAATACATGTAACCTGGGCTGTGTGGAGGGAAGGAGGGAAGGCAGCGGGTGGTGCAACACTAAAAGGTCTAGGGAAAGACACAGATGGTCATAAATATGAGGTAGCTTTTCTTCAAAGAATTTAGGATTTCACCATGAAGAAGAGATGTCCATGAAGAGATCTCAGAGATATCTATAGAACCATGAATGGAGAACAGGTGACAAACTGGCCAGAATTAGCCCCTTCCCTTTATTTTTTGAGCACAAGAACTACACAGCAGCCAGTGGAGTGATCAGGCAGCAAGCAAACAGCAGGCAGTGTTTGATTTATGCTGTATGCACAACTCCAGCATGGAACTTGTTGCCAGAGGATGCTGCAGGAGCCAAAAAGTACAGATGGGTTCATGATGGGATTAGGAAAGTGCACAAAAGAGAGGTCCATTGGTGGCTGTTAAAGTTGATGATCTGGATACAGCCACTAACTGAGGAAGTCCTGCTGATTGCTGGGAGGAGAGACCAAGAGATGTCTTGCTCAGTTTTTTCTCCCACTTCTTGGTAGCTGCTGTTGGCCTCTCCTGGAGAAAATATTCTGGAGCAGACTGACCTCTCTTCTGCCAGGTTTAGTGCAGGCAGGACCTTTCCTTTCATCACATGTCATCTTTCATGCATAAACATTTCCTGAGGAGACCACCACTCCTATAGCTCTCAAGATCCAGTCTCTCTGCTATCTGATTTCCCACCATTGCTTTCAATGTTTTTTCCAGCACATGGAGATTTGTTGAAGCTGCCTTGTTGACTGGTTTTATTTCTTGCTTCTCTCTAGTCCTCGGCATTCACAAACTGCCTGCAAATGCAGCAACCGACATCACCTTCCCCATGAAAGGCTGGAGGGGCATGGTGGACTGGGCCAAGAATTCAGAGGACAAGGTCACTGTCTCCAGGAGCATCCTGTCCTCAGGACTCTCAGGTAGACAGCACGGCCAGGGCACTCCAACAGAAAATTTCTTCTTCATTTTCCAAGTGGTTCCTTCTGTTCGGCTGCTCTTCAAATTCTCCTTCCAGCTCAGCTGGATTTGCTCACAAATACTTGAACACCAAAAACATTGATGGGCGTAAATAAGTCTCTCAGATATGGTCTGACATAAAGTTCAACGTAAACTCCTTGCAAAATTTCAGGAGCAGGTTTAGTGCCTGGGTGTGGATGTATATCTTGTCCTAAATGAGCAGCAAAAATAGGCAAACAATGTTTTCGGTGCTCCCCCAGACTGGATCCAGACCTGACCTTACTTATCCAAGGGTAAGTAGTTGGGGGTCAACACATCAGACTGAGTAATTGCTGGGTTAGGGTCTGTTGCATAGACAACATTTGCTAGATTTGGGTATTTATGGTTGTTGTGTGATGTTTCCTGCCCCCAGAGAGGAAATTCAAAGGCATTTATCCCTGAGGTCACTGGGTCCATAGCAGGACATGGATATGAGCCACAGCACTGAGGTGAGAGTGCTGGGTCCCTCAGCTTCACTGCCAGATCCAGAAGGAACCTGAAGGGTTCTGGGATGCTCTGCTGGAGCATCCAGCCTTTACCTACATGCGAGTCCCAGGAACCAGCACACTTAAGGTGCTCATCCTTTGGCAGATAGACTCAAAATTTGGAAGGATTAAACCCTGAGCTTTCAAAAGAAGGACCCTAAGTTGGGCTAGCTGCTGGGAAATAGTGAGATTTCCTTCTGGCACTCGTGGCTTTGAGAGGGAAAACTGTTGGCTGCTGCCTCAGGCTCTGCTGTCCTTCCTTAGGACAGAAGCTGGAGACTGTGAGTTGTTACCACCAGAAAACCTTTGGCTTCCTCTTGTCACACTAGGACCCCTTGTCATGGGCTTCCCTGTAGGGGGTAGAACCAACCATCATTTCTGCTTGGGGAATCTGAGGCCAAGAACAGTTAAGTGACACCTCCAAGGGTAAACAGTGAGTTGCTGTCAGAGCAAGGATCATGTCAAGTCTTCCTTGTGTTTCGTCGTGCTTTGAAGACACCCTGATCTCCCTGGGAGAAGTTGGAGCACGTTGAAAGGGTTATCACAGTTTGTTTGTTGTGGTACCTTCACCTTGGGAAACCTTTAATTACTTGGTGGACAAACCACAGGCACCAGACACAGGCAGAGCTGATCCTGCTCTGAGGCTGAGGGCTTTCCTAAAAAAAGATATCCAGTTCCCTATGGTGTTGTTTTCCAGATTTCTGTTACAAGCATCGTCACACCGAGCTGCTCTGGGGCCCCCAGGCTGCAGTGACTGTGCAAACAAAACGTGACATCCACCCTGAAGAAACAACTTCCCATCAGGGTTCAGCTCTCCATGGTTTCCTGAGTACCACCCAGGGCTCTTCTACCTCTGTTTTGTTCAGTATCTTGTGTCGCTGGTATATTTTTCGAGGGTTTGCTTAGTGATTACAGCAAAGATGCACCTCTATGAGCTTTGATCCTCACTTTTCTTTGGCTGCAGGGAGTAGGAGTAACTATCCTGAGTAAAGTGATGGAAACAGGCAGCTTCATGAGACCAAAACCAAACCCCCTCACTGCTGGGAGCTGACAGCTGCTGTTGGTGGGCCAGCACTGATTTATATACTTGGGTGATATAATTGCTCTGCAAGCCTGTCTGTCAGTCTCTCCCAGTTATACGTTCACCAGCTATCCCAGCCAAGCCCAATCTGATGATAAAAAGGGTGGACACATGGAGCTGTACCTGCCCTGCACTGATGGAGCAAGCTCAACCTCAGTACAAGGCATCAGTGAAGCCCCAGCTCCGGGCACTTCCCCAGGCTTCCTCAGCATTGCTTTTCACTCATCCACTTGCTTTTTGTCCCCTAAAAATCCATCTGCAGGGCTGCCTCTGCTGCTTGTGGTTTATCAGGGGAGCTCTTGCTTTTTGCGGCTGGGCCCCACGAGGCAACAGAGGAGGAGGAGGCAGAGGAAAAGGAAAAGGAGGAGGAGGTCAAATGATGTGCCCGGAGGTCACACAGATGATTCAGAGGCTCATCTGGGACCATGGTCCCGAGGCAGCACATGAGTTTTGGGGTCAGAGGAGGCGCAGTGGGACAGCTCCCCTTCTCGCTGCCCTTGTCGACCTGAGCATGGCTCTTCTCTCTGAAGGCCTGATAGCTCTGGACGGGTCCAAGTGCCCCGGGGTGGCTGCAGGAAACCTTTCTGCCCTGCAGATTTGCCTGCTGTGCTGCTGTCACAGGGATTAGTGGGTTTCTGAACGGGGGAGCACTAGGCTGGTCATTTGGGGTGAGTGAGCCTTGCGTGGCGGTGGATGCTGGGTCACCCCAAAGGCCCTGAGCCCTCTCTTGGAACGGATGGAGACCCAGTGTGGTGACAGCAGGCACTGCATCCCACCACAGCCATTCCCCAAGAGAGCCCTCAATGCCAGGCCAAATCCTGCAGCTGGGTGTCCCATGGGCACAGGTGACATCCCAGTTGTCTCAGTGCTGTTCTCTTCTCTTTTTGGTGTCCTGCAGTGTCGGATGACTCCTCGGTCTTCGTGGTGGGGACGGTGCTGTATCGGAACGTGGGCAACATCCTCTCCCTCCAGAGGTAAGAGAGGCTGCCTAGGTAGGGTGAGCAGCTGGGAAATTACCAGGTTTTCCTGCTGATCCCTCTGGCTGCAGCGCCCCTGTTTTCCAGAGGAAAAACCCAAAGGTCACTGGGTGTAACAAGTCAGACTTCGACTTGCAGTGCAGGTATTTTGACCCCCCTGACTGATGCTGCATGTTCAGGTGGAGACAGGCTCATGCCATGCAGGCATCACATGCTGGAGCAGCAGGAAGGTTTTCCCCATCCGTGTGCATCCTGGATAGGAGAGAAGGCACGGAGCTGTTGCTGCTGTCTCATCCCTGCCTGCCACCCTTTGCTCTCCGGGGATGGATTCTCACACCGCCCTCCTCGTCGCGAGGGATTTTTGGGGGTTTGACAGATGGGGGATGCTCAGCTGCCTCGGTCCTTCCGAGCTCCCGGAGAGCTGCCAACGCTGCTGAGCCCTGGAGAGCATCACGGCAGAGCCGGGCTCGGGAGGGAGAGCAGCGCAGCAGCACGCCTGGCTGCACATGCCTCCCATGTTCCCGGCCACTGCAAACTGCCTCGGGCACCGAAGCTTTTGTGTTCAGCACTCCCCTCTTTTCCCTTCCCTCCTTTCCCTTTTTCTGTCGCTCCTTTTTTTTTCCTTTTTCCCTGAGACTGGTACCGAGGCAGTAAATTAAGCATCCTAAGACACCTTCTAAATCTGTTCTGCACTGATTAGCGTGAGCCCATTTACCATAAACACCAGGGCATCTCTCCTCACCGATAATCATTTAAATACCTCCAGATTTAGCACTGGCAATGGCAAAAGAGCTCCAAGTGAGTGCAGGGAGGAATTAGCAAGTCAGCCAACTGTATTCTGTAATATCTTCCATTACAGCAGTGGGAATTAGATCAGAAGGGCAATAAACATCATTGGCTCAAATGATCCAGCCGTATTTCAGCTTTCTCTGGCCAAGCAGGGAATGAGCTCTGATAACCAGCAGCTGCAGCAGCCGCAGCTTCCGAACAGCGTTCCCACGGGAGAGCTGATTTAAGATGTTCCTTAATTAAAGGACAGTCCCCCTTTAAAAAAAACCTGGAGTCTTGAATTACCTGTGGAGAGTCAAAAGGGAAAAAAAAAGGAGAAATAAAAGCAGCAGCAGCAGTAAAGTACCTCTTACTTCACTGCTGCGCAAATGGACACAGCATTAAAAAGGAGGATGTCATTAAATAACCCTGTAGCTGCCTATGGGTAAAAATTCTGACCACAGAGAAGAGCAGCTATTCCTGGGTACACATAAGCAATATGGATGCAGGTCCTAGGTTTGACCACACTGATTCAGTGCAGAGTGATTTTTCCTCAAAGGAAGAAAAGAAAAATAAAAAAAAAAAAGAGATTTAACGCAACAAACAGCACCAGCTGAGCTGTTCCTAATTGTCCCAATTTACCTCCCCCAAGCAGCAATTCCTTCTCTGAGTCACACATTACTCTGTCCCCTCGGATCCAGAGAGTCCTGTGGATCTTGGCAGCTGTGACAATTGTGACGGGACACACACACAGAAAAGCTGATTTTCCAAGCCAGGGAGGCGAACAGAGCTTGGTCCCAGCTGGACACGCTGCAGAAGACACGGGAGAACCAACAGCCTGGCACCTTCCAGCCCTGTGTGCTCAGCAGGGTGTTTACAGCTGTTTGCACACTCTTTACAGCCACACAGGAGCCCTCTGAGTTCGTCCAACCTCATGTTCAAGCCAGATCTCCACGTGTTTTGTTTTCTTCCCAGAAGCTGGGCTGCAATGTGCTTTTAGGGAAAACGACTCATCTTCCTCCTGCAAGATTCCCCGTGATGCTGAGTCCTTTGCCTCCCCTGGGAAGCTGCTCGGATGTTTAATTACCTTCTCTGCTGGGAGCCTGTGTCTCATTTTAAGGCTGAATTTGTCTGACTTTCACTTCCAGGCACTGGGTGTCTGGGTGGGTGACTGAAAAGCCCCTCATATGCAACAGACTGTCAGGCATGCCTTTCAACAGAAAACTTCTGTCTGGTTTTCCAACACCTGGATCAATTCCCTGTCTCTGTTTTGAACTCCCTGTGCTGTTTCCTCATCTCAAAGTGGAATTGAACCTGACAGTACGTGGAATCCTGACAAGAAGAGATCTCTGCTTCATCTCATTGGAAGGGACCTAAAAGACATCACGTTCCAGCCTCCTGCCATGGGCAGGGACACCTTCCACTAGACCAGGTTGCTCCAAGCCCTGTCCAGCCTGACCTTGAACTGTGGATGGGCAGACAAGGCTCCTCTGGGCAATCTGTGCCAGGGTCTCACCACCGTTTGAGTAAAGAATTTCTTCCTAACATCTCATCTAAATTTCTCCTCTTTTAGTTCAAGACCATTCCCCCTCGTCCCACCCCTATCGGCTCACATAAAAAGTCCTTCTCCAACTTTTTATAAGGCCCCTTCAACTTCTGGGAGAGCTGTGACCACTTGGCCATTAAGCAAGCTTCACAGCCTGCACACCACTGAATCCTGTGTTCCTACAACTTCCCACACTGAAAAATCAAATGCTCTTTCTGCTTTTGTTTTACTGCATCGATTTTCACGTGGTACTCAGCCTCCAAAAGGATGGTTTGCTGTCATCAGCGTTGCTCCTGCAAATATTCAGCAGCACTGAGCCAAGAGCAGACCCTTCCAGACACAGCTACTATGAAGACATGCACTGGTGGTTACCTTTCAACACATCCTGTGTTTAGCTTCTTACAGCTGCCCTACTCCTTTACTTTTCCTTTGTAGGTTGATAACAGTGCTTTATTTTGGTTTTTTATTTGTTTTTTTTTTTTTTTTAAAGGGAAATATATTACTATTTTCCTTTCTTGCCCTGTTAAACCAATGCTGTTATTCCCTCTAGTGTTGGTGGAATAGTGGCTTTCCAAGCATCCCCTTTCACATCCATGGACAGTTCCAAGTGTTTTTTTTTCAACTCTTTTTAAACCTCTTTGGGATTTTTTTTTATTATTGCTGTTAAGCAAGTTCAAATCCTTCCCATCTAATTCCTTTGTAAAAAGAAACATAAGAACCAGAAATAAAAGTGTGAGATTTTCTTAGTACCTGTCAATGTGATGGAGATTTGGATAGGGTAAAATTTTCCCTTGCCCATGGGTGCCACAAGGGCTGGGAGCTGCCTGATGCCGGGCTACCACTCTGCTACCAATTCCTCACTTATTTAAACACCAATAATCTGCAGAAACACCAGGAAACCCTGTGTATTTAGATGTTCACTGTCCAGGGAAGTGCCTACAATGACCTTGGCTTTCCAGGAAACAGCCCAAGCATGGGAGGTATCTCCTCACTTACTGATTCTTCCAACAGCCAAACCTCCCAGGGCTGCCAAATTTATTACAGTATTTGCCTGGGCACAGACACTTAGACATCTGCATGAAAGGTTTGCCCTTTTTCCACTTGTTTTTGATCCTCAGGGAATTGAGATACACACCAGTGCCTCCAGACAGGATCACAGAATGGCCTGGGTTGGAAGGATCTTAAAGCTCATCTGATTCCAAACCCTCTGCTGTGGGTTGGAATGAGATGAGCTTCCACTAGACCAGGTTTCTCAGAGCTCTGTCCACCGTGGCCTTAAACACTTCCAGGGATGTGTTGCCCCATGGATATGCTGTAAAGGCAACCAAGCCAGCCTTTGAGAGAGAAAACAGAGGCTTTATTTTGAAATATCCTTTATTTTTGGAATTTCCTGAGTTGGAAGGGACCCACAAGGGTCATTGTAGTCCAAATGAACTCTGTTTCTTCATGTGAGGGATAGAAAATGGGTCCAGGACTATTTTGTTACTGGGATAAATACAGCTTTTGAGTCCAATGGCTTTAGGAGTCGATGCGGTTCATAAAAATGACTCATTCCTGGACTGACTGAGGGGAGCTCAAAGGGCAAAGGATGGGGTCCGTGAGCAGCAAGTGTCTTTGGGGGTATTTTAAACTAACGAGGTCAGCCCCTTCTGCACTCTGTATACTAAACCTTGTGCCACCAGTGACAGATGTGTTGGAATTCCCTGCTCCACAAAAATCACCCTTTAAAATCCTCTTTAAAACATCCCTTTCCCCTCTTCTCCTCAGAAACAGCACTGTTCTGAACTCCAAAGTCATCTCGGTGACTGTGAAGCCATTTCCTCGGTCTCTCCTCACCCCTTTGGAAATTGAATTCTCCCACCTGTACAATGTAAGTATTTCCTGGGATTGCACTGTCCCACAGCTGTCTTTGCTTCTGCAGAGCTGGAATGTGTTGGTACAAGGAAGGAAGTGGTTCTGCTGGGCTCCTGAGCTCTCTTGGCTGGTGAAGAACCCTCCAAACTCCCTCAATATTGCTGAGGTCCTCAGCTGCCACCCTAACACTGCACTGGTGTTGGTGCCCTGTTGTTGGTCACTGCCAGGGATGATTGTATGGACCAACTTTCCAAACCTCCCCAGCTCTGTGCTCCTTGCTCAGGCATTGCCGGGGCAGCAGGAGGGTGACAGCACTGCTGGCACAGGGAACATGGGCAGACTTGTCCCAAATTCACGCTGTTTCATTGTGGGCATGATCATGGGGGAATAATTGTGAGCTCATTTAAAAAACCCAGGCTGTAACAATGGTCTTCTTGGAGGAGGGAAAGGAGGGGGGAAGGGTTTTTTCCATTAATACTGGAGACAGGAATATTAGTGTTGTGTTCAGTGCTTTCAAAGGCAGTCAAAAATCCCCTCCAGGTTCCTCTTCTCAACCCTAAGCAGATGTATGGGATGGACATTTACACACCTCAAGGCTTGTTCTTGCTGTGGGTTTTAGATGTCCTCCTGAGGCTCTGCAGTATGAAAATTAGATCTGTCACCTCTTTGCTTTGGACTCTCCTGGAAGGATTTTCCAAAGGGGTCTAAGACAGCTGGAGTCAGTGGTCAACCTCTTCCAGGGGACTCCAAACACACCTGACGCGCTCCTGCAGGCCTGTGGTTCATCCAAAAACTGTGTCCCACAAAAGCACAGGCTGTATTTGATCCACTTTCCAGAAGGGAGCAGCAAAAGGATTCTGAGTGAGAGGAGGAATAAGGAAGAAAACCAGTAGGTTGAGTCAGGAAAGATGCAGAACCAAATCCTTCTGCAGTGATGGTGATGTGGAACAGAGGTACATGTCAGCCTTGCTTTTCTAGCCAAGGGTGAAAGAAGCTCTTCAGAGGACTGAAATCCATGACTGATCAACTGGTGTGTCTGACACACCATGTTTAAAGCAGTGGAAGTTGTTCTACAGTGGAATATGTCCCCCATTTTTCATTCTAGTTACTCCAGATACTCCACAGACATTAAAACACTGATTTGTTTCTTTTTTTCCTTTTCTTGTCTCCTGACAGGGAACCACCAACCAGACTTGCATCCTGTGGGATGAAAATGATGGGTGAGTTCTGTGGGTTTCTCTTTATTCTCATGGGATTATTTGCTTTTCAGGTAAAATCATCACAACTTTAGCAGGGATGTGTCAGTCTGTCTCAGTTCTTGCTTGGTCTTCTCAGTTTTTTCTTGGTCCTGGTGGGGAGTGCTTCTTCCTTCACACATGTATCACTTCTTACTGCCTTCTTTTAGTGCAAATTGAGCTGGGTCTTATAGTTAAAGATCTACAATCAGATGTTTTCAGTCCAGTTCATGAAGGGCCCTTTGTGCTGAGAGCAGGGAAAACTTCTCAGGGTTCAAGCAGAGATGCTCGTGCATGTTTCTGCTCACAGTGAGGAGCGTTTGCATTTCCTTTGGTGCTTTGGACCTCAGTCTACATTTTGCAAAAGCGGTCTCTTATTTTAACTCTTCTAATTTGGGATTTTCCCATATAAAGGATGCATGAACTGAGACACAGGACTGTGAGTTGTGCAAATTGAGCTTGGCACAGCAGTGCTTGGCTCTCTGCAGTGCTCACCCTAAATCATGAACCATAAGGAGAGTAATGTAAAATCAGAGCCCACAGCTGCAAATCTGGCCTGTGGTGGTGAAGTTCAGGTGATATGAACTTCATGTTGTGCTGCTGTGATAGGGTAAATTGATTTTTTTTCCAGGATTCCTTCGATGACTGGTGCTGTGCAGGAGGTTTTGAGTGATGTGATTGTGCTCAGCAGGAAGAAAAAATAAAAACTCAAGTTACCAGAAACAGTCAGGACCATAAATCCTATACTGGGAGTAGTTGTCAAAGAATGTACATCTTAGGAAAAAAAAAAAAAAAAGAAAAAAACAAAACCAAACCAAATCCAACATTCTTACAGTGAGCTCTTAAATCCTGAGTGAACTTGACAAGGATACAAAGTGCTTGATTTAATGGTGGTTTTACTTCATTGACTTTTGTATCTCAGTTTGAGGACCAACCTGGCTTCTTTTTTGCTTGCAGTCAGTTTCGCTCCTTGAGGTCTCACACATTTGGCACCTACCTCTGCATTTATTATTATTATTTATTATTATTATCTGCAGCATCTGAAAAATGATTCTATTCTTCTCCTTTTATGCTCCATTAAGTAGCATATGAACACATAGGCGGGCAACATATTTGCAGTCAGCTCACCGTTCTTGATGGTTTGTGATTAATTTTCCATCTCTGAGTGGATCCAAACAAAGCTGAAGAACCCAGAGGGTCCCCCTGCTTGTGAAATCACACCCATGTTGGAGCCCAGGGCAGAACTGGTCCCTCTGGCTTGTAGTGAAAATTACTCCAGCATTAGAAGATGGTTGAGTCCAGGTGAACTTTCAAGAAATTAGTAAAATCAGATTTTATTTTGTAATATCTCTGTGCCAAAATGCTGACTGAGCCTGTAGGTCAGCACAGAGGGTTGTGTATTGGTGGGTACACTCAGAAGGAGTTGGCTTGCTCTCCTAAATCTGTTGTTTCTCCATGCTGGAATGGAATTAAAGCACTTGTATACAAATCCAATTTTTGGCAAGTAAGGGTAGAATTTGGACCTAAATGTCCTTTCTGCTCTGCACACCATCTTGTTCTTGGCTTTCCACATGCTAGAGAGGGAGTTATGTCCAGAAGGATGGAGATGTTTCCCTGCCATGCTCAGAGATGGATTTAATTAGCTGTAGTCTGAGCACGAACAGAACAAAATCCAGTTTGCACACGGCTGGATCTGAGGGGAGCGATGGCGTTCCGGGTGGGTACCTGTATCTGTCAGAGGTGGCATTGGGAAGTGCCTGGTAAGAGGCAGATGAAGGGTTAGCCAGTGCTCATCCTGAAATTTGAAAGCTATTGCTGATCTGGAGCTGAACAGTGCCCGGTTCAGCATAATCACCTCTGCCTTGTCATAGAATCATGGACTGGTTTGGGTTGGAAAGGATCTTAAAGATCATCCAGTTCCATCCCACTAGACCAGGTCGCTCCCTGGCCTGGGAGCTCTGACTGCTCCCTTCTCCTGCTCCCAAGGCTTAGCAGCTTGTTTGGCTGCCTCTTGTCCCTCTGGGAGTGCAAGATATTAGGAATGCTTTCAGTCTCTAATCCCAGCATCCTCATGGCATCAGAAGAACGGGCTCCCAGCTAAGAGCTGAGCAGGCAATTTCTTGGCACCGACGCTGTGGTTCAGTTTTCAAGGATGGATTCCAAATCCCCAGCAGATTGGTTGTGCAAATGTTGCTGCTAAGATTCCACTTTCCGTGTGTGTTGGGGGGTGTGTGTGCTTTCCTGCAAGTGTTTTCAATCAACATTTACAGTCTCAAGCAGTAGAATAGGCCTAAATGCTGATGTCAGCAGATTTTGCCAGGGGATGTTCCAAAACTTAGAGCTGATCCAGTGATCTCTGGCAACGGGAGCTGCCAAGCTGTTTGTGCAATATTTCAAAGCTGATTTGCACAACATCTGAAAGCTGATTTGCTACCACTTCTGACTCCTGGGAAAGTCTAATGAAAGGCAAATTATGCAAACCCCATTGTCTAGTCTTGAATGCTCACCTCGAACTTGAAAACTGCTCTGGAGCTGTCAAGGGGTTTGCAGTTCTGGGTCACAGCTTTGGGCATTTTTTTCCTGCTTGGAGCAAGGATTTTTATGATACACCCTGGACCTGTTGCCTCATATGTGGTAGATATCATGACTGGTGCCTCTTTGCCAGGAAACCCTGAGCTTCAGCCACACTTGTGTGGTGGCTCTCTTTGCTCCTTCCAGCCACACATTCTTTAAATTAGACTTTTTTCCACTGATCAGTCTCACAAGATGGTTGTGCAAGTGGGTGAATCTCAGGTCTAGAAGAAGGTGTCCCTGCTGATGGCAAGGGATTGGAATGAGATATCTTTCAGGTCTCTTCCAACCCAAACCATTCTGTGATTCTGTGAAATCCCATTTCCCAGCTTTGACAAATTTAATGGATTTACAGGTTCATTGCCCTGCCTGTTCTTTACTCTCCTGCATTCCCTGCACATCCCAAGCCAGGCTGCCATGGTGTTGCTCAGAAGACAGTGCTGTCCCTTAAGCTTCCTCCTTTGCCACTCTCCATGTTCCTCCTCCAAGGCTGCCTGGCCAGGTGGACCTTCCCCACATTCACAGTCATCCACTAAGGCTGAGGATCTTGGTGATGCAAACCCCACCTGAATCTGGTCAATCACTCTCTGGATTTAACCCCTTGAGGTCTTTGACTGTACAGGTACAAAGGCAAGTAACTCAAAGCAGTCCTCACATGAGATCTTCTGCCTGTTCCTGCAGCCACCTGAGCTTTCAATCTCATCCAAACCTTGCCACAGCCACTTAAAATCCATGGGCTGTGAAAAGCTCAACTGTAAAACTGCAATTAGAACAGGCAATTACCAGGTGACCATGTGCTTCCTCCAAGACAGAGCTGTCGAAGAGAGCACTTGGAACAAAAAGGAGGAAGAACCCCTGAGTGTTCATTCATTTGCATTTAGATAGATATTTAAGCTTGTACTATTAACAATGGATTTTTGATTTATTAATCCCAGCCCCTTTGAGTGACTGTGAGATTTGTGGGTGGTACCCCTCCATCTCGTTTCTCTTCCTCTTGCCCCCAACTCCTCATGTCATGAAACAAGAGGGGAGAAGATCAAGGGACTCATTTCTGTTGTGTTGGGTGCTGCAAATGTGATTAATGAGCTTGGCACTGGCTGGGAAAATTGAAAGTTGGAATCAGAGAATGATTGGGATTCTCTGGCTCTCCTCCAAGTGTATTCATCTGGAGTAATTATTAGCTGCTTAGCCCTGGTGAAGTGAATACCCAGGCAGGATCTGGCCTCCTACTCCTTTCTCCTGCTGGGGCAGGACAGAGTTGATAGATACAGTCAACCACATGCTTCCATGGTCTTATGCATCACCAGATTTGTATTTCTCACCTGCCTTACTCTGGTGCACAACAGGGATATCATGAGGCAAAGGGAACAGGGAGAGAGTTGACAGTGTTTGTTGTTAGTAGTGGCAGCATCACTCCATGTCTCTACAACTCCCTGAAATGAGGTTGTAGTGAGGCAGGGGTTGGTCTCTTCTCCCAGGTAACAAGTGAGAGGATGAGAGGAAACAGCCTCAAGTTGCACCAGTGGAGGTTTCGATTGGATTTCAGGAAAAATTTCATTACTGAAAGGGTTGTCAGGCGTTGGGAGAGGTTGTCCAGGGAAGTGGTGGAGTCACCATCCCTTGAAGTGTTCAAAAAATGAGTAGATGTGGCACTTGGGGTTGAGGTTTAGGGGTGAGCACAGCAGTGCTGGGGGAGCAGTGGGACTTGATGATCTTTTCCAGCCTTAATGATTCCGTGATTCTGTGGCTGCAGAGGAAAATATGGGGCTAGTGAGTGTTACAGAGCATTTCCACTGCCCCATGGGGCTGATGAGTCTCTGTTCTCAGACCTCTAAAGCTGTGTTTTGGTGTTCTTTGAGCATGAGATCAGATCAATGACAAGGACTGTTGTGAGATGAAAAGGAATAGTCACAAACCATAAAGTGAGGGACATCTGATGAGAGCATGGAGTAATAGGACAAGGGGGAATGGCTTTAAACCAAAATAAAGTAGGTTTAGATTGGATATTAGGAAGAAATTATTCACTATGAGGATGGTGTGGGAAACTTGGACCAGGCTGCCCAGGGAAATTGTGGATACCTCATGCCTGAAGGTGTTCAAGGCAGGGGTGGATGGGGCTTGGAGCAACCTGGGATAGTGGAAGGTGTCCCTGCCCATGCCCTGTCCAACCTGGACTTCCAGGGATCGGACATCCACAGCTTTTCTGGGCAATCTGTGCCAGGGCCTCACCACCCTCCTAGGGAAGAATTTTTTTCCTAATATCTAATCTAAATCTAGTCCCTTTCAGTTTCAAGCCATTCCCCCTTGTCCTGTCCCTCCATCCTTTGTCCAAAGTCCCTCTCTGGCTCTCTTGGGGCCCCTGTAGGCGCTGGAAGGCTCTAAGGTGTCCCTGGAGCCTTCTCTTCTCCAGGCTGAACAACCCCAGCTTTTCCAGCCTGTCTCAGAGCAGAGGGGCTCCGTCCTTCTCATCATCTCATCAATTCTCATCATCTCCAGCATCTCCACATCCTTCTTATGTTTTGGGCCCCAGAGCTGGAGGCAGAACTGCAGGTGTGGTCCCCTAACAGCAGAATCATCTCCCTTGACCTGCTGGTCTGTTACAACCCCAATGCCCCATGAGGAATCAGAGCACTGCTCTCCCTTTTGGACCTATGAATGACATATTATATATTATTTATATATTATTTATTTTTTACTGCAGCCCTCCAGCTATCTGTGGGGGAGCAACACTGGCAGTGGCATGCCATGTGATCCCATGCAGGGTGTCTGTGCTAGTGTTTGCCAGTCCCCCTGTTCCAGGTCCATTGCCCTAAATCAGTTTTATTCCCCACATCTTCAGTTTCAGCTCCAGCTGCAAATCCTCCCTTTCCCAAGTGCCCCTGTGGATGTATTGAGGGGATGTCTGTGAGAGAAGAAAGCATTGTGCTTGCACAGCCTGGCTACGCAGGGGCATGCAGGGAGGTTAATCTGAATATTCCCATTAGTTCCCCTGTGTTAAACCCAGTTAAAAGTATCCCTTAATTCAGCCTGTCTGACTCCACTCACAGTGTGCGACCAGGCAGATGGAATTATGGTCCCAGAAGCCTTTTTTAGCCCTGGATGAGAGCAGACAAGACAGGGCAATGCAGTGAAACCCAGCCACACTTCCAGGGCCCACGGATTTATCCCTGCTCAACCTGAGCTCTGGGGTTGCTGGAAGCACTTAAGAACAGCTTCCAGGAGACTATTTTTCCAGGAATCTGCCTCATTCCAAGGGCACCTTTTCCTGGAAATACCTTGTCACCTGGGCTTCCAGGTGTTCCTTGAAAAAGGTGATCAGTTCCCTTGTTAGCAAAAAAGCAGCTGGCACAAGGCACCAGCAGACCCAGGGCTGTGTCCATCCCTGTTTGGGAGAGGAATCAGATTTGTGTGGCCTTTGCTGAGCTGCTGCACAGCAGCCAACACTGTCCATGGGATTGGGAATGCAGGTGCTGGCTTATTCTCCAGTGTCTTTCACAGCACAGGATGCAGGAGAAGCTGAGCAGCACAAAACAGGGCTTCTGCTGCCCGCCAGCAGAGCATGGTTTAATGGCTTTTGACAGAAGGGAAAGGGGGAGAGGATTCAGAGGCTCTGAATCAAATGGTCCCTTGCTTCCCTAGTAGAGGAGTCAGGAATATGGAGGGAATAAATGAATTCCCTTTACAGAACTGGCAGAAGCCATACACTGACACCTGGAGGATGCTCCCACTGGGAAGGGGCTTTGGGTTCAATGATGTGATTCCAGGCCTCAATTCGGTGCTGAATGTGAGCTGTGAGCAGGAGCCCCATGGGATTCAGGAGGGTTTTTGTGTTCATGTGTTATTGTGCCATGTATTCATATAAAAAAATGTATGTGCAAGGGTATAAATAGGTGGATGTGTGGCAATAAGAGAGTGCTGGTGCCTGAGTGTGAGTACAGCCATGTGTGACTGTGTCTGGGCACAGTCAGGGCTGCAGGGGGTTGGTGGCATGTCAGTGGGAATGTGAGCATTGGTGAGGGCTGCAGGTGTCTGCAAGGGCAAGGCAGCATTGGTATATATGTTTATATATATATGTATATGCTTAGTTTTAGGCATTGAAAGATGTTGAGGTGCTGGAGTGTGTCCAGAGAGAAGGGCAGTGGAGCTGGGAAAGAGTCTGGAGTAGCAGAGGGAGCTGTGGGGGTTCTACCTGGAGAAAAGGAAGCTCAGGGAGGACCTACTTGCTCTCTACAACTGGCTGGCAGGAGACTGGAGCCAGGTGGGGGTCAGGCTCTGCTGCCGGGGAACAAGCGACAGGACAAGAGGAAACAGCCTCAACTTGCTCCAGGGAAGATTTAGATTGGATATTAGGGAAAATTGCTACATGGAAAGGGTTGTCAAGCATTGGAACAGGCTGCCCAGGGAGGCTGTTGAGTCACCATCCCTGAAAGTTTTTAAAAGATGGGTAGGTGTGCCACTTGGGGACGTGGTTTAGAGGTGGCCTTGGCAGTGCTGGGTTAACAGTTTGACTCGGTCTCAGAGGTCTTTTGCAACCTAAATGATTCTATGATCCCTTGTTATGTGGGTGTAGTTGTGTATGGACACCACAAAAGCACATGTTCATGTGACAATGCACACAAGCACCCAGGTGAGGCTGTTAATCCAACCCATCCTCCACCTGTGCAGGGACTGTACAACATGTACACATGTGCACAGTGGAAGTTTACATGCACGTAGGAGCTACAGTGTGTGTGTGTGTGCGTGTGTGTGTGTGTGCAGGGGATGTGCACACAGAATCCTCTGACTTGTCTTCCCTGCATCCCTGCCTGCTCTCCTGGAGCCATCTGCCATGCCAGGCTGCTGAGGGCTTTCTTTGGCTCATGCTGGAAGTCCAACTTGACTTGCCAGGTTGTATGAAGGGACTCCAGGCTGAGACTGTAGTAACACAGTACAGGCATCTGAATGTGCTGGTGGAGAGATTTGATTCGCAGCTCCAGAGCCTTGAAGTGTGGGGAAAAAAGGGAGGTTGGGGAAATCTGATTCCTACCTTTGTTGTGCTCAAACTCCAGTGACTCAACAGCCAACAGGGAGCAGCTTTGAAGCAACTTCAAGGCAGGCTCAGGTGCATAGAGGAGAGGCAAAGACTTGCACCAGAAGAACACTCAGCAACCTCCGTGTGTTAAGTAACTAGAGTCACTTTATCTCCATGTACATCTTTGCTGGATTGATCTTATTCTCTCTTTATCAGCACAAGAAAGGCTGTCTGGTTCCAGAGCAGGACTTCCCAAATGGTTCTCTCTCTAAACCTGCAGATCCTATCAGGTCTGCATCCTCTGAAGCATTGTTGGCTTTGCTGGAAGCTGCAGAGCAACCTGTGCCTGATGCGTTATGACCACAAATGTCTCAGGGGCAGGGATGTGCAAAACCCAGATCATCAGCACTAGGTAGATGTTCAAGAAGATTATATCCCCTGTGTCTCTGTTAGGAACACAAGAAGAAGTTTCCTCATCAGGCTTCTTTGCTAAACTTTTTTGAAAGTCTGAGGCAAGCTCAGATGAGCTTCTTAAAATGCCTCATTTTTTAACAAGTCCATGAACTACACCAGCATGCAAGCCAGAAACACAGCACACCCATCCTATTCACAATATTGCTAAAGTTTCATCACAGTATCATAGAATGGTTTGAGTGGGAAGGGACCTTCAAGATCATCTAATTCCAACCCCATTGCATGGGCAAGGATGACTTCCACTAGACCAGGTTGCTCCAAGCCCCATCCAGCCTGGCCTTGAACAATTCCAGTGATGGTGCAGTCACAGCTTCTCTGGGTAACCTGTGTCAGGGGCCCACCACTCTCACACTAAAGAATTTATTCTTAATATCTCATTTCATCTATTTTGTTCATTCCAGTCCCAGATGCCTCACAGAGCTTTCACTTTCATGATAAGGAGCCCATGGGAAGTGGTCAGGGTGCAGAGACAGGTTTATGAGTTCATGTCATTGCTAAAAGATGCTGGAATGGTAGAATGGACAAGGTAGGATAGAATGGTAGGATTATGGACAAGGTAGGATTGATGGATGTGGTGAAAAAGTGCTGAGAACTGGCTCACTGTGAATAAGGGTGGGGAAAGTTTGTCTGTATTTTTAAAGAGGAGAAAAGGATTTATGCTCATTTAGTACACTGCACTAGAAGATGAAATGTTCTGCTGAAACTGTAGAGGAAAGAGGACACAGTGCCTGGGATACAGCCTTTGTCTAATGATGAACTTTCTGTGTGTCTGGGCAAATCAGTGTAAGCTTTGTGCCTCAGTTTTCCCTGAGCCTCCTGCACTAATGACATCAGACAGCTCTTTCAAATGTCATGAAATCCAGGAGCAAGGAGTTCCTTTAAGTGGTAGCAAGTGGCAAAAATAAATATTCCTGTTTATCACTGAAAACTGGTTATCTAAAGGTGGGCTTGATGGTTGAACTGGTCCCCCAAGCCAGAGGAGCTCACAGCTTTGCCCATCACACCTTAATTGTATGAGCAGTAGAGTGTTCCCGTGGGAGTTTTAGTCTTCAGGAGGTGGAATGAGACTGGGGAGACTCAGGGCAATCACTGTGAGATCGAGCATGTGAGGACAAGAAACCAGCCTGTGCATCCCACCAACTGCCTGAGCTCTGGGTGGTCTCTCAGCCTTGGCAGAGAGGATTAGTAAACACAGGGAGCACCCAGAGGAGGATTAGCAAACAAATGGAGCACCCAGACAACTCTGACAGCAGACTGGATATGGAGCACAGCAGCTTCTCCCACCACAGGGAGAATGGGAAGAGCAGGGGAAGGCAGACCCACAGGGCTGAGCCTTCCTGGAAGGCAGGATAGGCAAAGCTTTCCTCCTGGAGAGGACAGATCCTCTGTGCCCTGACCATTAGATTTATTTGGATGCACTTTAACCCTCAGTCAGGAGCTGCAGAGAGAAAAATAACTGACACAGCAAGGTCGGGAAGCCCAATTACAAGGCCTGTAACGATTTTCAGACTTGTCAAGGCTCTTTCCAGGGCTTTGCAAATACTTTAATTCAATTACAGCACTGACCCGTTGGAATATGTGTGTTCATCTCGCAGAGCTGGCCCCTGCCTTAGGCCAGAGCTGCCTCTCAAGGGGATTTATTGTACATGTGGAATGTTGGTGGGATGGAAAGTCGGGCAGGGGAGTTGCTGCCTGTGTCTGAGGGTACAAATTCACCCTCTGCCTGGTGCGTGGCAGGGTGAAGGTGGGGAGGTACTGGCACAGGCTGCCCAAAGAAGCCCTGCCCCTAAAAGTGTTCAAGGCCAGGTTGAATGGGGCGTGGAGCATCCTGAATAGTGGAAGGTGTCCCTGCCCATAGCAGGGGGTGGGAACTGGATGATCTTTGAGGTCACTTCCAAAGCAAAATATTCTGTGGTTCTATGAGGGCTGCCCAAAGCCTCCCCCAGCAAGAGCCTCGATCTTCCCAGGTGGAATTCTGCTGGTTTGAGGAGAGTCTTTCTTGCTGCTGTGGATGGAAGCTCAGACAGTAAAGCAGGTGGGAAGTGCATCATTTTCCCTCATTTTTGGCAATGGATTCAATCCACCACCAGTCGGCCAAGGAGACAAAAATGGAAAGGGTCATAATTGCCTTGGTGAGTGATGGGCTGTCCCCAAAACCCAAACTGCTGCTATTGGCAGGTGGGGAAGGAGAAACAAGGGAGAGATTTATCCACCATCACCGAGGATGAGCAGAGCTGAGCCACCATCAGATCCCCTGTTCCTCTCTTATGGCTCTGCTGGTGGCTCTGAATAAAGTTAACTGTGTCCTGTTTTGGGAGAACAGGAGCCCAGAGGAGAAGAGGATCCAGGAGAATGCTACTCTGTTTTTAACTGAGGTTATTATTTATTTAATGCTGGGTTTGTCTTACATCTGGGTTTGTCAAATCTTAAGGAATGCTGAGCATCCTTCAAACCTCAGCAAGGCTCCTGACAACTTCAAAGGCATTCCATGGGATTTGGCCCAGGGATTGTCAAGGTGCATGTGATTTTTCACCCATAATCTGAGACTGGGAACTGAACAAAGGGCTTTTGGCTCTCAGCTGGAGAATCTTTGTCTAATATTCCACAAAATCCCAAATGAAAGCTGCAGAAATGTACCACTGCTGTTATCAAGTTTGCTGTGTTCAGGCAGATCCTTTTCAGGACGTGTGTCCCATGTGTTGGTCAAAACTGTGCTGGAGAGTTTCCTGACATTTAATAGTATGTTCCAAGGGCCTGTTTAGTTACTGGTAGTGATGAGTGAGGCAGAGAACTGCAATGCAAATTGCATTCAAGAAAAAGCTTCAAGAAAAAGGTGTCTCTGGAGCTGCTGCACCTGGAGCAACACAAGGAGAGCAGAGGGAGCTCCCTGTGCCAAACATTGCAGCAGGATCTGGGTCCTGGCTGGGAAAATCATCTTTGAGCAGCAAAGTTACTTCAGGGGAAGGATTTTTGATGCCAAAGGAGGAATTTACACATGGCAGCACATGGGGAGCCAGTGTGAGTGCAAGGATAAGGAGGGCTGGAGCACACACATGGCTGTGCTGCAGCCCAGGAACCTTTGCAGTCATTAAATTTGCACTGATTAGTCCCAGCAGAGAATCTGCGGCTCATCCCAGGAGAAACAGCTCAGAGTGAGGGGGCAGGTGGAACGTACTTTGACTGAGATGCCTGGAACAGGGATGGAGGGGGGAATGGATTCCCAGGGGAGGAATCAACCTGCAGTTCAGAACTGGAATGGGCTCAGCACGGTGGTGCAGACACACAGGAGATCCCTGTGTCCACACAAGGAATGGAATGGAATAGAGTAGAATAGAATAGAATAGAATAGAATAGAATTTTCAGTTGAGACGAACTGACACCATCACCTACTCCAACTGCCTGACCAATTCAGGGTAGTTCAAAAGTTATTAAGGGTGTTTTGCAAATGCCTCTCAAGCACTGACAGGCTTGGGATGTTGGCCACCTCTCTAGGAAGCCTGTCCCAGTGCTTGACCACCCTCTGTCTAAAGAAATGCTTCCTAATATCCTAATACAGTCTGAAGTCATGGGGAGGTGCATTCTGTAAGTGTTCCTAGGAATACCATGTTTGTGGAACAAGAATTGTTTTGATTTTTTTTTTTTCAAAGAGCTATAAAAAGAAATCCCCCCTCCCCCCCCCCCCACTTCTGGGAGGCTGCTGTGTTTTCTCCACTCAGGCATCAGCATCTCAGAAGTGTTGTTAGAAATGGTATCATGGCATCGGGCATTTCCCTGCTTCCCACTTCATTTCCACCCAATTCATTCAGTTTACAAGTGCAAAAGATGCTTTTGCTAATTGCCAGCTCTGCCAGGTCCTCCTGGGATCTGGGGGGCAGCTGAGATTGTCCTGCTTGTTCCGTCTTCAGCAGCAGGAAAGAGCTGCTGCTGCAGTCTGTGAAACAGGACTTACATGACTCCTATTACTGTCATGCCCGAGTATTTCACAGCCTTCAATGTGCTGTTGTTGCAACTGAAGCTGAACAAAAAATCTCCTTTTCTAGGTCACTTACAGTTCTGAATTTTCTTTTACATTTGCCTTTACCCAGATTAGTGTTTTCAGGGAGTTTAAGAGGAAGCATTCTTGGTCAAATGACAAGTGTCACTTTGTTTTTGAGCCTTTCATGGGTGAAATGGCTTCAAAATGCAGCAAAACTGACAGGAACTCTCAGAACATTTTCTGCTGCTCTGAAGTGGGAGCGACATGGGAACCCATTTTTGGGTCCCCTGAACACAGGGCTTGTGAAGAGCATTTATTTTTGTTCTCCTGCCCTCCCTCCCTCCCAGAAAAGCTTTCAGAAGAGGTGGCCTGGGAGCCCCCAGCTTGTGAGCAGTGCTCACAAACTCTGACATTGCTTGTCATCTCAGGAAAGAAAGAAAGATCAAACAGGAGGATGGAGTGGGAGCTGTCACATCCACTGTACTTTTCCTGCTCAATTCAGCTACCCTTGGGCAGGTGAAGGCTGGGACCAGCAGCTGCATCCCTTTGGTCCTAACCCACCTGTCTCCTCACTGTTCAGTCTCCGGGGATGACTTTGATTCACAAGCCAGCAGTGTTGGCAGGGACATTTGGAAGGGCTGGGGAGAGCACAGTCAGACTTAGCACTGTGTTTTTCATCTCTTTTTTCCTTCCAGGACCCTTTAGTATCAAACTAAAGGTTCTGACCAACTTCATCCCCTCTGCACACACATGCACACACATGGACTCCCATTGGTTTCCAGATTCTCTCTCCCCAGCTCAGTTCTCTTTCCTCAGAGTCTTCAGAAACTTCCTTCTCTGCAAAATATCTGCTGTTTATTCCTCAGAGAAAAGCTCGGAAGCTCCTATTTCCGTTGCTCTTTGTTTCTCTCCACCTTCCCAGCTTGGATAGAGAGAGCTGCAGCACCTGGAATCCCTCTTTTACACCCTCCTCCTTTGGAGACTCCTGGCTCCAGATGCGAGTTCAGCTTTTGGAGAAAGCACCCTGTCCATGTGCTGCTCTGAGCCAGAGGATAAAACCTTCCTGATGGGATTCTGCATTTCATCCTTGATGGTGATACTGCTGCCTTATCCCTGTGCTCCTTGCCTCCCCTGGGCCTTGGGAAAGGGAGGGCCAGGAGGGTTGAGTGCATTTTGTTGTTATCGGCTTAATACACGAGGTCTCACTGAGTCTCGGGGACTTCTGAATTTCCCAGCTTGGGAGCTGTAGAACCAATCCTGCTCCCTCCAGGCTCATGGAAGGCTGTATCACAAGCCTTTGACAAGCAGAAGCTGGCTCTCACTCTGGAATGATGTTGAAACACGGAGCCAGAGCCCAAGGAATCTGCGCAGACCTGCGGGAGGCGCGGGAGCAGGGCTGTAGTGATCGCTCTGCCATGGGAGAAGGCAGAGATGGATGTGTTTGGCACTGGTGTATGTGCATTTTATTGCTGGGCGGATTGGGGTGGAAGGATGGACAGGAAATAAAGGACATTTCACCCCTAGGACTGTGCCTTCTGCTGCACAATCAGCAATTTCTGCAGTAAATGCCATTGCCGGTGCTGCAAAACACAGTCAGGACAGCGGAGACATTTCTCAGTATAAATTGCTTTAGCCAGCAGAGTCATCATTGGGGCTGCCTTATAATTGGCAGGTATTTAATTAGCTGAGGAATATTCCACATCTTCCCGCTAAGTGGGAAGTCAGAAACTCCCTGTGGGATGAATAATCTTTGAGTCCCTCCCAAACCTGTCACTGCACCTCAGCTGAACCTCAGCACACAAAACACAGCAGACAGTTCAGGGTGAGTTTGCACAGATGCTGCAACATCTGTCCAGTTTATGCAAGTTGGTTGGCTGAGGGCAGGGGTGTCACTGAAAGTGGAAATGGAATGGAATGGCTGGAATAGAATAGAATAGAATAGAATAGAATAGAATAGAATAGAATAGAATAGAATAGGTCAAATCCACTGCCTGGGTTCCTTAGGAAACACACTGTCCTTTCTGCTTCCAGGTGTACAGAGACATAGCAGGATGGGGGGAGGAGGGGAGGCGAGAGGGAGGAGAAAGCTTAATGAAGAAATATTGCTGGAAGCAGAGAGGTTTCCACCAGCCTGTATCTCTGCAAACCAGTTTCATTAGCAGAAAGTAGGTTGAAAAGGTTTCGGTAGCAATCCTTCTTTGCATGGGTTCCAGAGGGGCTGGCAGAGGGTTTGGTTACCAGCACAGCTTTGGTTAAATGCATTTGCAGCAGCGAGGCTGGGAAATGCCTCCCCCTCCTCCCCTGTGACCTGCTTTCCTGAGAAAAGCACAACCAGATCCGTGTCTCTCCACTCAGCACCTGCTCCTTATTCCTGCTTCTTGCAAAATGCTGGGGTGCTGTGTCTGCAGGTCAGGCACGTCTCTCCTCCCAGACAGATCCCTTGGCAGGGGAAAGCAGGAGTTAGAGCAGACCCGACTACAGTCCCACTGTCCACATAAAACCATCAGGCTGGCGTGGCAGGGAAATCTTCCAGCAGGAAAACCTCTGCCAGCTATGCAGGTCTGGAGCTTGATTTGTGTTTTCATCTCCTGCCCATCCAGCCACACTTTTCCCAGGCTGGAGAAGGGAAGTTTGTTCTGCTGCTCTCCACTTTCACTGCAGTCCTGAGCTTTGCTGTCACTGGCTTCCTGCATCCCTGCATCCCTACATCCCTGCATCCCTGCATCCCTGCATCCCTGCATCCCTGCATCCCTGCATCCTCACTGCTGCCATGCATGTCAAGCTGTGACAAGGTACCATTCCTGGCAGCGCAGCTTGGAGCTGAATCCAGCTGCCTCAGTGCTGGATGCTCTCTTCCCATTCCTCCTGAGGGATCTCGCCCTCTCCCTCTGATTGATCTGAGTTCTGCCCACCGGGGAGATGTTTACATCGACCCCCCAGTGAGAAAACATCTGATCAGCACCCAGGAGGGCTGGGAATGGCTTGTTCAAGGAGAGAGGGCAGCATGATCTTAAACATCAGCATTTATTTATTAGCTTTTACTCAGCCACGAGTGCTCCAGCCCCCTCACTGCATTAGCATCATCTTGATTTCCCACAGGTTTCCAACTCTTCTGTTAATGTAAATCCAAAGCAAAACCTCTAGATTCCTCCACACACCCACGTAAGTCAAGGCAGAAATCACACTGGTCCCATCAAAATGGGCTTTTGTGGTTTGCTTTGCATTTTATGTACCCCCTCCCACCCAAAACCCGTAAAGAACCAGCATTTAATGTGACAGGACATTTATAGTGGCTATCGGCACAGCATAGCAATGAGGACATGGTGAGCAATGGTGCAGCATCCCTGATCCAGGATCCAAACGACCTTCAGGAAGAGGCAGATGTTGCTTTCGGAAATTTGAGCTGGGAACGAGGGAGGCATTCCACCCATTCGAGGAGCTGCCAGCTCTGCTTCACTTGGCTGCTCCACTTCCATGAAATGCTCATTTTGTGGAATGCAGAGGAAAAGGAGGCTGAAGGGAAAGGAAGGAGCAAAGGAAAGCGCTGGCAGAGGAAAACAGTGCAGCTAAGCTCACATTAACTAAACCTTCTTGTCCTCAGACCAGCATCCCTGCATGTGTGTGAGTTCACCTGGCTCTTGCTACCATCACCTGGCTCTCTGAGCTCCTAATCACTCCTTGGGTGTGACTCAGAGCTCTCTGATGTCCAGCTGGAGCCTTGAAGTTCATCTTGACTTTAATTGTGGTGTTTCCCTGAGGTTCTGTTCATGGGACAACTGTGCCAGTAACAGTAAGGCTCAAAGTTGTGTTGTCTGAGGAGAAGGGCTGGACCACAACAGCCAGGCTGTGGCTGCCCCATCCCTGGAAGTGTAGAAGGCCAGGTCGGATGGGGCTTGGAGCAACCTGGTCTAGTGAATAACATCCCTTCTCATTGAAGATGGGCTTTAAATATACCATCCAACCCAAACCACTCCATGTTTCTATGCTTCTCCTGTGGTCATTATCAAGTCTGTATCATCCAGGAGCACCTTATCAGGATGTTTGAAAGACATGATAAAAGTGCCTTAGGGTTTAAAAAAACTCCATGAACCTCATCCAGTCCCTCCAACCCGCTCCACCCCCACCTCCTTACTCTCACAGGAACAGTTTCTTGGATGCTCCACTGGAAAATGTGAGTCGCTTGTGCTAAAAGGAGGTGGCAAAGCATGAGTGACCTTTCTCCCGGCAATCCCAGTGTAGGGATGTGCAGTGGTGCAAACACCTAATGTGCCTTGATGGGACGAGTATCCTCTGCACCCAGAGGTTGAGCTGAAGGGGGACCAACTCCACCTGCTCCAGTTTGATGGGGATGTTTGCTGAGCTCTCCTGCTTTGGGCTGTGAAGAGCCAGGTGTGAAAGGCACGCTCCCGCTTCCAGCTCACCCACCATTCCTTCGGAGTTATCTGGCAGGAGGTAAATTAGGAAATGCTCAGTGAGCAGACAGCCCCAAAGGGCTCAGCACCTCCCCTGGGTTCAGAATAGTTTCAAAATACCCCCAGAATTTGTTTGTACAATGCCAAGCCTTTCTCAAATGACTGCTTGCATCTCCTCTCTTTTACCTCAGCCAACAGAGACCTCTCAATTTTTTAGGGTGATTTCCTTTCCTCTGCTCTTATTACCCCTCCTCAACTGGAAACATTGGGGTGTGAAGCCACCCAGAGTTCTTGAGTCCAGGTGTATCTGTTGCTGTGATCCAGTCACATTTGTGAATACTTGATTCTTAAGAGATTTGTGTGGGTTTTGTGAAGTGCATTGAAGTAATTTGTACCTTTAAAGGGCCGCATCTCCCTCTTGGTTACGGTTAATCTTTAATCCAGCATCTTCATCTTTGCCTGCAGCACCTTAATTTGGCTTCTTGATTTAATTTTCTTTTACCGTCTGCTACCTCCTCCTATTCCCAGCCCCTCTGTCAGCTGCCTGATTTATTTTTCTTTGTCTCTTTATCCTCCAGCCCTGAGCTCAGCCATTAAAATGTTCTGATTTAGGTTTCTGAGAAGCAGCACACCCTGGAGCTGGTGTTTTGGTAACAAGAGAGCCATCCTTCTTCCCTACCTGCCCCTGGGGCCTCCTGTACTCTCGGAGACAGGGCTGGGACATTGGCAGCAGGGTTTGTTTGCTCTGTTGTGAAGTGCTGCTCAGAGGTAGACAAGAGCCAGCCTGGCTGTGTCTCTGTCCCTGACTTTGCCCTGTACGTTTGGGAAGATCAGCAGGATGGATAGGGCCATCTCAGAGCGGGAAAGCTGAGAAACAGAAAGGACAAGTGATGGGAGATCTGGAACAGAGCTGGGTTTTGTAGGCTCTTTGTTCAGAGCTAATAACACTCTTTCCTTTCAGCCACATGCAACAGAAATTTTGGGTTCAAAATCCAAAGATACACAATCCTGTTGCTCTGCCATTGCCAAGGTTTGGTGTGAGCAACCCCGGGGTGATGGTTGTGGTCACTTCACCATCCTTCTGCTCCCCTGAGCTCTGGCTGAGGGCTTTTGGGGCAACTCTCAGTTCTTTTAGGCTCTGTTGGGGTCATCCAGGAAGATGGAAGTGCTGAACAGTGAACAGGGTGTACATCCTGTGATATCTGAGGCAATCTGACCATGCCCTGGAGAGGATGTGGGATATCTCTTACCAGTTGTTTGCATTCCTCTCCCTGCCTTTAATCCAAGTGCATTTGTACATCCTTGAGGAGCCAAAGGGAGTGTTTCCAACTTGTTAACTGCTGGCTGCAATGCCCTACATTTATTTTGGCATCTGGTGCACTCAGCAAAAGCATTTGCTACCTTGTTTTCCCATTCTTCCCAAGCCTCCCTTCCCATGGGACTTGAGTATGGAACCAGGATGTCCAGGTGTAGGAAGCAGTGTGTTCTGCTAATGTGCTCAGCTCCTCGGAGGATTTTCCCCGAAATGTTTCAGTACATATGACAAACTGCTGCTGCTTCTCACTTTGGTGCATTGAATATTGTTTTCTGTGTAAGCAGGAAACTTGCCCAGTTTCTCCGATATTATCATAGGATGACTGGCTGTTGTTGAAGGCAGAAAAAGAGGATTGCCTGGACCACCTCTGGGTTATTGCCTGGCATGGAGCCGCATCCTTTTCTAAACAGAAAAGCAGAGTCCCATGCTTTGCACCATGATCCAGGTTGGGGCTTCCCAGCGAGAAGGACAAGGGGAATAACTGCAAAAGCAGCCACAAGTCTATGGCAGCTCATGGCAATTGGGAAATTACAGCTGGAAAGCAGACATAGAAGCCAAGAGAGTAAGCTGAGTATTTTTGTGTCCATCTGGAACATGCACTCGGCTAAATCAGGCAGTTTCAGGAGGGTCGTGCAGGGTGGTACAAGTGGGTGACAGCCCTTTCAGCACAGTCCTGGCTCCTGTTCCTGCTTTGCAGGACCTGCCACAATATTTCCATGCAAAATCTCTAGTCAAGGACACCCGATGAGCTGCCCCTGGAGAGAACGCTGTGGGTAAGCAGCTGTGAATGTCACGTGGGGGTGGGAGGGAGACAGATCTGTCACTCACTGATTTCACCTTGTTCTCCGTTGGAAAGGAGCCCTATATGATAATGAGAACAGCATTCCTACTGCTCATCTTTCCATTCCCCATTTGTCCCAGTGATACACTTTCCTCCTCCTGGGAAAGTCAACTTCAGAAACTCCCAATCCTTGTTTCCAACACTTTCACAGTAGTTCCAGTTTTCACCTTTTTCCCAAGCTGATCCTGATACTTAATGAATTTAGGCAACACAGGCAATTGGTTGAGTCACCATCCCTGTAGAGACTTAACAGATGCATAGATGTGGCATTTGGGGACATGATGTGGCACCTGGGGACATGGTTTAGCAGTGGATTGTCAATTCTGTGTTAACAGTTGGGCTTAATGATCTTAAATGTCTGTTTCAACTCAAACAATTCAATGATTCTCCGATTTTTGTTGTTCTGATACTCTGGTGTAGCAGGGAAGATCCAATGGGACAACTTTGTCCCGAAATCAACCTTATTTATAAGATTAATTTATAATCTCATACAATTTTTAATTTTATTTAGAAGTCTTATTTGGTTTCTTATTTCTAACTCCTATTCTAGGAGTTATGGTTTGGACTTCTTACATTGGAGGGATCAGAAATACTGTAAAGGTGCTTTTAGCTCTGGATAAAAATAGCAAATTTAAGAGCAGAGGCCAAAGTCTTGGATGGATAAAATGTTGATCTGTTGTGGAAATAAACTGTCTGAGAGGAGGTTTTGGTGACATGGTTGTCAGACTCTTCCAGGGTAACAAGTGACAGGACAAGAGGAAACAGCTTCACGTTGCACCAGGAGAGACTTCGATTCAATATTAGGAGAAAATTCTTCACAAAAAGGATTGTGAAGGATTGGAACAGACTGGCCAGGGAAGTGGTGGAGCCACCATCCCTGGAGGTGTTCAAAACGTGTGGATGTGGCATTTGGGGACATGGTTTAGTGGTGAACATGGTGGTGCTGCTGGGTTGATGGTACTTGATGATCTCAAAGGTCTTTTCCAACCTTAATAATTTCATGATTCTATGAAAGCAGCCCAAGGTCATCTTCTGCAGATGAGCCAACCTGATGATACAGAATTTGCAGCGTGGCTAAATCTGAAAATTATTTTTCTTCTATTTCTTAAAGCCACGAAGCCATGAGATTATAGGGAGCTGCAGGCTTTTCTGTTCCTATTTCACAGGGTTCTATAGAGGACATTGAAAATGCCATTCTTTTAGAGAAAAAAAAAATACAGAAGACAGAAAGATTTCAAATGTGCCTTACAAAAAAACCCCAACCAAACAAACAAACAGAAGAAAACCCAATGATACTTCAAGTCAAATTTCTGATCCTAATTTGATGCTGTGAAAGAGGCTGGATTTGTAATTATTAAGAAACTCTGAGACCTGTAGTCATAGAATCACAGAATGGTTTGGGTTGGAATGGATCTTAAAGATCATGTACTTCCAACCCTCTGCCATGGGCAGGGACACCTTCCACTAGACCAGCTTGCTCAAAGCCCCATCCAAACTGGTCCTGAACACTTCCAGGGATGGGTTAGGAAGGAATATTTCCCCAGGTTCAATGATCAGGGACTGTTGAACTGGTTTCTTCTGCAACATTAATATTGTGACACATCACAGGGACTTGCACATCTGTTTCTATCTAAAGACCAAGGACACAAGACCAAGTGCTTTTTGTTTCTCCATTTCCCCTCTATGAAGTCGATGGTCTCACATCTTCTGCATCAAAATTCTGACATTTGTGGCAAGTGTTCAGGATTGTTTAGTGGCTTATAGGGTAGGGTAGAGGAGTCCTTGGGGGTTCAGCCCAATGGATCATCTGTCCAATGACTGACTTTGGAAAGGAAGTTTGCCAGGGAAGTAAAGGGAGGTTTGGCAGGAAAATTGCCATCACAGGGTATGGACTCAGTGGCCAAGTTCTCACATCCCATCCCACCCTTCCCTGTGCACTGAATCATAGAATGGTTTGTGTTGGAAGGAACCTTAAATATCATCCAGTTACAACCCCCTGCCATGGGCAGGGACACCTTCCACTTGACCAGGCTTTTCCAAGCCCTCTCCAACCTGGTCCTGACTGAGGCAGGTCCTTGGGGACCAAGGCACGCTGCAAGTCTCACCTACAAAAGGTGATGTCTGCACATCAGGCCTTCTCCTGGAGCTGTGGAGCAGGGATCCAAAGGGGGAAAGTGCTCCCTAATTACCAACCACAAGCTCTGGATTTTAAACTGCAGAGTCCAAATCCCAGGAGGCTGATGATGGTGGGAAGTGCTGAGTTTCCTCTCCAGTGGGATGGCCTGGCTTTCTGAGGAGAGTCATTACAGCTCAGCGTCAGCTGTACTTATGGTGTCTGAAAAGATTATCTCCAGATGATCTTATGGGTATTTAGGCAGCCATATGCTTTATTTCAATGGTAATATGTATTTCTTTGTGCCTTTTAACATTGTTTATGTTAATTAAAGCTTCAGACTGGATGCTGCATATGGGCTGCTTCTTTTGTTATTTTTTTCCTTTTCTGGGGTTAATTTGCAGATAGAAACTAACCTTGTCCCCTGCAGAATGCTCCAGTTCAGTTATCTGTGATTATGAATTCACAGCTGGGGAAAGGTCTTGCTTTTCACCTCCTTATGACTTTGTCTTCCTGTCCCTCTTTTCCCACCCGACACACACAAAAAAAATCCCAAATATCCCTCATTGTCCACAGGTCACCAATCTTTTTTTAAATCATTATTATCTTAATTTTGCTTGTGCCAGTTCTAAAGTAAATCACGCCAAACCACCTTGAATTAGGGATTTCTGAAAAATAAAATAATATTAATATTCCTGCTTTGTTTTCATTTTCCTAGCACCAAGCAAATGGATCAATAGTAGACTTTTTTCTTTTTTTTTTCCCATTTTCATTGTTTTTCATTAATTTAATAATAGTTGCTAATCTGATTATGGATCCTTTCAAACTAACAGGAAATTGTTCTGTTCAGTGCCAGGTCCGTGCTGTTGGGGTAGAGGTGAGAAAAAGGGCATCAGTGCCAAGCCAGACTCCTGAGACTGAGAGATTTCAGTAGCTGAGAATGCAGGTTTATAGTGGCTCAAGAGACCTGCCTTTTTCCTTTCTGTGAAGAAACCAGAAAACCCACTTAAAGGATATTTGGATGCCTTTATTGACTGCTTGTTCCAAATATCAGAGCCCTATTAGTGCCCTCTAACAGGCCTGTATTCATTTGTGTCTCCTTTGTGTGCCTCAGTTTCCTTCTTATAGAATGGCTTGGATTGGAAGGGGCCTTAAAGACCATCCAGTTCCAAGGTCAGGGACACTTTTCACTATCCCAGGTTGCTCCAAGCCCCATCCAGCCTGGCCTGGAACACTTCCAGGGATGGGGCAGCCACAGCTACTCAGGACAATCTTTGCCAGCGTTTCACCTTCATTGTAATAAATGTCTTCCTTAAATGTAGCTTGGATCTCCCCTTTTTTAGTTTAAAGCCATTCCCTCTTGTCCTGTCCCTCCATCCCTTTTCCCAAGTCCCTCTCCAGCTCTCCTGGAGCCCCTTTAGGCATGGGAAGGGGCTCTGAGGTCTCCCTGGAGCTTTCTCTTCTCCAGGCTGGACATTCCCAGCTCTTCTAGCCTATCTTCATACCAAAGAGGCTCCAGCCCTTGGAGCATCTCCATGGCCTCCTGTGGAGTCATTCCAACAGGTCCATGTCTTTCCTGTGCTGAGAATCCCAGAACTGGGCACAGCACCCCAGGTGGGGTCTCACTAGGACAGAGCAGAGGGGGAGAATCCTCTCTCTCAACATGCTGGGGATGCAGCCCAGGACACGGTTGGCTTTCTTGGCTTTGAGCTAAATGAGATTGATGACATGATTTCTATAAATTAGTGCAGGAAAAGTGCTGGACAATCAGTTATTTCATTGAAACTTCAGATTTCAGATCGGGTCATATGGATTTACCAAGCTGGTGCCATACTTCAAATTCAGAGTTTCAGAAGTGCAGGATTTTTCCAGGAGAATTGGGTTTGCTCCAGTAGCCTACACTGCCTTGCTGGATGTGTGAGATGTCTCACAGGATTTTCAGTAGCATAACTGAGAGCTCAGCCCAGCTTTGAATCAGTGGATTGATCACAGAAAGGGGAAATTGTCTCTTGGATAACAGGATGATCCTTTTGAAACACTTTTGCTGGTTTTATTCAGTTTGTAGGAAGGGCTAAACTAACCAAAGCATGGTCACTGCTTTGGTACCGAGGATGTCCAAAACACCCTACACAGCTGGAGTGTTAAAGACTGATTTAAATCCATATTTTAAAAGTATTTATTTAATTTCTTCATTTGCCTATCTGGCACGAGATGCTTTGTAACTGTTTTAGCAGCCAATCAAAGATTTATTTGATTTTATTTTTAATCAGCCTCTTTTTTCAGGAGGTGTAAATGTTTTCATGTCCTTTTTTCCTGGGAACCCTCCACTTTTAAATCAACCCCGAGGTCCTGCACAGTGACTCCGAAACACTCTCTGCAGAGAAATGATTGCAGATCTTTTTGTGTCCCGGGCTATTGTGTGGAGCCAACGTGTTTGAAAGGCGCTTTGGGGCAGCCTTTGGCTGGAAATGAAAATTGCTTTTGGGAATCCCACAAAAAGGATTAACTTTGACTTCATCTCTGGTTCGTTCTCCAAATTAATAATCAATCTGCCAGCTGGAACCAGGCCAAGCACTCGCCTGACCTGCTTGGTTAGTGAAGGGGAAATGGCCCATGTGAGGCAAGAAGTGTCAGAGAGCCATGGAATTCTTAAGGTTGGAAGACACTCCTGGAGGAGACTTGTATTATTTAAGTCTCAAATGCGTACCCCAATTTTAAAACCTCTCTCTGATCCTGCCTCTGCCCACAACAAAAGCTCTCCCTTTGTGCAAATTCCTGTTCAGAGCAGCATTTCTCTTGGAGAAAGTCCTTAAGCATGTGCTTAGCTCCTGTTTAAATCTACAAGACAGTGCTTAATTGCTTTTTCCCATCAAGTGCTCAAATAATGTTCATAGTCATGTTGTAACATATGGTGAAGCATTTTCTTGTGCAGCATCATTGGAATTACACCGGAGATAAATCTTACCACACACATTAGAGACAGAACCAGCTTGTCAGGTTTCCTACTAAACCCTCCCAGTACAATGTTTTTCATGCCAGTCTGGTTTGGGGATTTCTACAATTCCTTTTTGACTGGATTGTAATCAGCCTGACTACACTCCTCTCTAATATTCTGCCCACGTTTTCCCTTTAGTAGAGTTTCCCCTTTCTTCCCTCCACTCCTGAGACTGCCTGGAAATAACTCTGCTTCCTTATTAGTGTACCTGAATTCAATATTTGGGAACAACTCAAATTCTGCTCTCTTTCTCTGCTGCTGAGCTGTGAGTATGGGTTTCCCAGTGCAAACCCAGTGTATTTTTCTGCAGAATCAAAGGCTTTTCTACTGATCTACAGAAGAAACCTGAATGAAGCAGGCACACAGGAACACACACATTCCTCCTCTCATGGAGCTGTTCATTAATATCCCATTTTCTTCTGCAGCTTTTAAGCAGGTCCATGATGGATGTATTTTACATTCAAATATAAGGCATGACCTTTTTAAATATATCTCTTTTGTAATTTGAACTCATTCCAGTGAAATCATCTTTATACTACAAAATTCAGTGATTGAATTGTTTAGGATTTCAAGTCTGCCCTAAACTATGAGGCTTTAGGCAATACTTGATGATTGAACCTCACACTACCTGGGCAGGATCGTATCTGCATCCAGCAAGGCCAAAGCTCCCTCAGGTGTGTTTCCCTGGACCACGGAGAGATTCAATGAGGTCTCTCTTGTTGGCATTCAGTGTGTGATCTGCAGCAGCTGCTTCTGGACAAGCTCAAACTCTCAGAAACCATGAATGGGACTGCCCAAAAAATCACAAGACTGACATTATTTTGAGACCCCTCTTGGACTTGTGAGACTCCACCTGGAACACCTTGTCCAGCTCTGGGGCTTCCAGCATAAGAAGGATGTGGACCTGCTGGATGAGTCCAGGGGAAGTCATGGAGATGCTCCAAGGGCTGGAGCCCCTCTGCTCTGGAGACAGGCTGAAAGAGTTGGGTGTGGTCACCTGGAGAAGAGAAAGCTCCAGGGAGACCTGAGAGCCCTTTCCAGTGCCTAAAGGGGCTCCAGGAGAGCTGGAGAGGGACTTTGGATGAGGGATGGAGGAACAGGACACAGGGGAATAGCTTTAAACTGACAGAGGGAGGTATAGATGAGATATTAGGAAAAAATTCCTCCCTGTGAGGGTGGTGAAGCCCTGGCACAGGTTTCCCAGAGAAGCTGTGGCTGCCCCATCCCTGGAAGTGCTCAAGGCCAGGTTGGATGGGACTTGGAGAAGCCTGGGATAGTGGAAGGTGTCCCTGCCCATGGCAGTGAGTTCTGGAATGAGATTGATGCCTCAAGATGATCTTTAATACCCCTTCCAACCAAACCCATTCCATGGTTCTACATCCACACCAGACAGGGAGAAGAGGCTGGTCACTCTTCTGGAATGTTCTCCTACCTGCAGATATGTTTTCCCAACCCATCTCCAAGCTACATCCCAAAAGGGTGGAGGCGTGTTCCTATCAAAAGGATTGCAGGGCAATGAGAAGAGTTAATTAGGCAGATTTGCAAAGAGAAAGGAAAGGATGAAAGAGAAGTTGTTCTTCTGAGGAGATTAAAACCAGAGGACTGGACATGCTCCTTGGAGCATTTGAGTAGTTTAATGACTGGTAATAACTAATTAATTAATAATCACTGGTAGTAATGAGGGCCAGATTTTCATTTTTTATTAAATGGCATAGTTGGACTTATTCTGAGGTGATTTACACCAAGTTTCTGACTCAGCACATCCACAACACCCATCCTTTCTATGATTTATAGCAGCTTTTAAAGTAAAAACTAGATGGCTTTGATCCAATTGATTTCTTTGAGTCCAGCAGGATAAATAAGCAGGCACCAGACCAGGTCTTTGAAGAGCAAAGGGTGGTTATTATAATTTTTAATTATATTCTTTTTGCCTTGATGC
This sequence comes from Dendrocincla fuliginosa, assembly GCA_035047845.1. Classification (NCBI taxonomy): domain Eukaryota; kingdom Metazoa; phylum Chordata; class Aves; order Passeriformes; family Dendrocolaptidae; genus Dendrocincla; species Dendrocincla fuliginosa. The sequence goes on from JAWWMO010000083.1 coordinate 149,455,730, forward strand.
CGCTCTGTACTTTCTCTCTGCATGTAGAAATGGAGATCAGGCTGTGCCAAGCGTGGCTTTGGCCCTGGATAGATTTTATCCTGATGTTGCATTCAGTGCTGTGCTCTCAGCTTTTCTGCCATGGGAGTGTGAGACCAGGAGCAGCATCCAGGGAGTGTTATTTGTTTTCTGATACTTTCCCTGGGGTTTCCTGTTCTTGTCGGCTTTCTGATTTATTTTCCTTTTTTATTTATTCCTTTTTTTTTTTTTTTTTGGATGAGATCACTTCATTTGATGTATGGCCCAGATCTGTCCTAGTCTACTTTGAAAGCTGGTAAATGAGTAAAGCTGGACTTTGGAATTGGAAGTGATGTTAAGGCAACTGTTTTCAGACTTTGAAGCGAGTTCAGATTCCTTGGGGCAGGGGGTGTATGTGTGTGTACACAGATCTGATGACTTGAGAATGAGAGCTTTGAGCATGTCTATTTGTTGTGAAAGGCTGTTTCAACAGGAAAAGTTGAGGATAGAGTTAAGGATGAAAGGACAGGCTGAGACAGTTGGGCTTGTTCAGCCTGGGGAAAAAAAGGACCTTAGAACCCCTTCCAGTGCCTAAAGGGGCTCCAAGGGACTTTGGACAAGGGCATGGAGTGACTGGATAAAGAGGAATGGCTTCAAACTGACAGAGGGCAGGTTGGATTAAATATTAGGAAGAAATTCTTCCCTTTGAGGGCAGTGAGGTGCTGGCACAGGTTGCCCAGAGAAGCTGTGGCTGCCCCATCCCTGGAAGTGTCCAAGGCCAGGTTGGACGGGGTTTGGAGCAACTTGGGCTAGTGGAAGGTGACCTTGCCCATGGCAGAGGGTTGAAACTGGATGATCTTGAAGGTCCTATCCTACCTAAACTACTCTGTGATTCTATAATACAAATTAAATGCTTGAAAAATATAACAAAAAAAAGGTGTAAGAATTTTATTCTTCAGAATGGTGAAAATGAATTAAAAGGTAAATTTAGAGCCTACTCAAACCAAAATAAATCCTAATGGTATTAGTTTGTTACTAGCTCAAAATGACAGATTTATTTATAATAATGCAGAAATTTCAATAAACGCCTGTATTCTGTAATTGGAAGAGAGCCTGGTTACTTAATCCACATCGCAGGCTAATGAAAAACTTGTCATTACAGCAGCAGCTAGAACACATGCTATACATCATCTAATAAAGTGAGATGTGTGTAAGAGAAACAAGACAGAGCAATTTTGTGTGCAAGGATTTTAAAACAGCAAGTTGAGACTAATTGGGGATCATTGCTCTTTAGGAAAAGAAAGGTGGAAGAGTTCCCAAAATCTGGAGAGAGGAGCACGTGTCTGTAAGAGCAGCAGCCTCACATCTGTCTTAGGCACAATAACAACATCTGATACAGGATCCAAAAATTAGGGGATTGTGGGTAATATTATGATTATAATTGAATAATAGCACGCTCATTAAAACAGAGGAATTAATAGCAATCAGCTTATGGAAAATAGGTTTTGTCAAGCTAAATTAATACTTTCTATGAGAATAGAGAACTGGTTGGTAGAGTTTGAATATTTGCCATTATTTGTACACATGATAAATAGGGCATTTTTGCTTGGTGACAGTGAATAAACAGAACAATTAAATAATGCAGATCTTGGAAATATGAGCACTACATATAGGGGAGAATACAGAATTCAGTTTTCCTCTGAGAATGGCCTTGGATCTGCCAGTCCCTTCCAAGAAGGATGTTGGTGAATGGCAGAAAGTGGATGGAAGAGACCAGAGAACACTACCAGGACCAGAGAATTACCAAGAGATGATGTGACTTAGCTCAGCAAAGATCATGGGAAGAGCTGCTTATCCAGGGAAGGCAGATTTATATCCTAGAGATGGATGGACATGCAACAGAATAATAGGATGGTTTGGGTTGGAAGCGACTTTAAACATCGTCCAGTTCCAACCTGCTGCCATGGGCAGGGACACCTTCCACTACACCACGTTGCTCCAAGCCCCATCCAACCTGACCCTGAACACTGCCAGGGATGAGGAGTCCAGACGTTTAGTGGGGTCCAGACATTTAGAAAGCTCTGGATGATCACCAGGAAAACAAACAAAAAAGTTTTGTTTGTTGCTAGCAACTCCTACAGTTAAATTAATTTGGGGTTTTTTTTAATTATTTTATTAACTATGAAAAGTGCTTTAATCCAAACCAGAAGTAATTCAGGAAGGCTCAGGGTCATGTGTTAAACAGGATCTGAGCAGATAAACCCAAAAGAATGAGTGGGATGTGCTGATGCCCTGTTACCCTGTTGGTTCCCAGCCCCTCCTCTCCACGTTCTCCCACAGGGAGGTGAAGGGAGGCTCTGTCTTGTTGCGTGAGGAGGTCACTGCGTGCACAGAGTCCAGACCTGCCAAAAACTTGTCTGTAACTCAGGACAGTCTGCTGGAGTCAGCAGCACGGAGATGTCCAAGCCATCTGTGATACACCTAAGGCTGCTGAGCAGCTTGGCTCCATCTGGAGCTGCCGTGAGCTTGCTGCTGGCATTGCTCCTCTGAGGATGGTCAGCTGTGGAGAGGGGACATCTTTCACCCATGTCCCTTCAGTGAAGGCATATGGCCCTTTTGCTCTGCCTCCGCATCCTGTCCCAGGCTCCCATGAAGCCCAAGTTATCCACATGGATCCTGACCTTCTCCCCATCCATTACATTTCTGCATTTATCCTCTGAATTTGCAGTCCATATGTGACCATATTTCAGGAGAGGGGACTGGACAAGACACAGGAGCAGTGGGTGGAAAATGGCTGTACTTTTTGGGTGCTGACTGTACTTTTTGGCTGCTGGCTGTACCCTGGCATGTGAGGCCAGAAGGAGATTCCACTTTTCCTTGGCTTAGCCCTCCATGCTCACGTGGAGAAGGGACTGTAATAACTTTTCCTGATGAAACCATCCCACTTGTGGGATGAAGGCAAACTTCATATGGAGACCTTCCCATCTATGATGCCTTGCGTGTTCTGCTGCTCTTCCCCACCCTGAAAGGATGCCATGAAAAAGCTGGGACTGTGTCCCTTTGATCCCTTGGGGTCCCTCTGGCCATGAGACAGGAACATCCCTGAAAAGCACAGAGCTTTGGGATGAGGGCATTCCTGTCCTGGCCTTTGGAGACCCTGGACAGGCAACAAGGGGAGGGGTGGAGTCAGGAGGAGTCTATACACATTTATATGCGGTGTCGAGCGGAGGTGTGGGGGGTATATGGGATGAGGGATGGGGCTGTGTGGGGTACAAGATGTGTATCAGGTCAGTGGGACAGATCTATGGAATTATGCATCCATATATGGGATATGTGGGACTGGGTTACAGGGTTGTGTAAGGCAGAGCTATGGGATTATTTGTCTATATGTCAGGTGTGTTACAAGGCTAGAGGGTTGTGCATCCATATAGTGGGTATCTGGGACACAGCTGGGTGGTTGTGTATTTGTGTATGGGATTAGTGGGGCCAGGCTACAGGGTTAAGGAGGTGTATATGGAATAAGTTGGACAGGGCTGTAGGGTTAAGGAAGTGTATATCGGGTGTGTGGGACAGGGCTATAGGGTTAGGGAGATGTTTATGGGGTATGTGGGAAAGGGCTATAGTGTTAAGGTGCATATGGGATAAGTGAGACAGGGTTATAGGGGTAAAGGGGTGTGTATGGGATATGTGGGGCAGATCTATAGGGTTAGGGAGGTGTATATGGGGTATGTGGGGCAGAGCTATAGGGTTAGGGAGGTGTATATGGGGTATGTGGGGCAGAGCTATAGGGTTAGGGAGGTGTATATGGGGTATGTGGGACAGGGCTATAGGGTTAGGGAGATGTTTATGGGGTATGTGGGAAAGGGCTATAGTGTTAAGGTGCATATGGGATAAGTGAGACAGGGTTATAGGGGTAAAGGGGTGTGTATGGGATATGTGGGGCAGAGCTATAGGGTTAGGGAGGTGTATATGGGATATGTAGGGCAGAGCTATAGGGTTATGCATCTTTACATGGGGTGTCTGTTGCAGGGCTATAGGGTTATGCACGCATATCATGGGTGTGCAGGACAAGGCTGTACAGTTCTGTGTGCACACACGGGACAGGTGGGCTATGGGGTTAGGGAGCTATGTATGGGACGAGTGGGACAGAGCAGACCGGGGGGCTGGAAGGGGAACATTTACCCGGGGTGGTGAGTGATGGAGGGGTCAGACCAGCACCAGGACCAGCTCCAGGACTGGAGCTGCGCGTCCGGCGGGGAGTCGGTGGGATGGGGTCGGTGAGATGGGGGGTGTTCGGGGCAGGGGGAGGCGGCGGGGGACGCGGTGTCCGCTCCCCGCCCGCCCTGACGGCCGCTCTCCGTCTCTCCCCGCTCCGCCGCCCCGTCCCTCCCTCCCTGCTCTCCTCCCTCCAGCAGAGCCTCCGCCTCCGCCTCTCCGCCCGGCGCCTGGTCCTGGCGCGGCTGCCGAACGGTCCCGCTCGACGCCTCCCGGACCAAGTGCCTGTGTGACCGGCTCTCCGCCTTCGCCATCTTAGCCCAGCTCAGCCCCGACATGGTGAGTCCCACCGGCGGAGGGAGGAGCGGAGGGGACGGGGAGGCGGGGGGACACACGGCGGGGACAGGGGAAGATGAAGCGGGACGCGGCCGGGATGCAGCGGAGCATCCTCGGCGCGCCGGGTACCGCGGGGAGGCGGCGGGGACAAACCCCGAGCCCTGCTGCAGTCCGGGGTCACCGGGACCGTGGCGACACGGAGGGATGCTTCGCATCGCTCTCCCTCTTTCCCCGCTGCCCTTCCTCTCCCCTTCCCCCCGACCCTGACCGCAGCTCCGGGGACACACGCACAGACACACACACAGACACATCGGGGGTGCCGCCGCGCCGCTTCCCCCGTCCTCCCATCCATCCATCCTCCCATCCATCCATCCTCCCATCCATCCATCCTCCCATACATCCTTCCATCCATCCATCCACCCATCCCCGCGCTGTGCCTTTTTGGACGTGAATCCCGCTGAACGTGGGGAGCGACCGGCCCCCGCAGGAGCGCTCGTTCCCGTGGGCTCCCCCACGCGCGAAATCTTCCCACGTGTCTGATTTTTTTTGGGGGGGGAGAGTGGGATCGCCCCGCTCCGCCTCCCTCCTTCTCCCACTCCTCCTTCGGGGGGTCCCTGGCGCCGCTCCGCTCGGTTTTTGGGGTGCGGGGGTCCCCACGCTGGGACAGGGGAGGGTGCAGGGGAGGAGTTGTGAAGTTTTCGGCCGCTGTCGGGGACACGGAGCTGGTGCCGCGTTTCGGACGGAGCCTCCCGGAAAAAAAGAAAAAGTGCGAGATTCCTGGAAATTATCGCTGAGCGGCTGCACCTCTGAGTCAGAGCACGGGGAGGGTGCTGGGACACTAAAGGCGACACCACCGGGGTGGGCAAAAGAGGCTGCACAGGGTGCTCTCTTCTACCTTGTGCTTTGTAATTTTTTTTTTTTTTTAAGTAGTTCATCCCTTCTTGGACAGTTCCCAGGTTCATAGAGCAAATCCCCCCCTGCTCCTCTTTAAAGCTTCTCCGTCTGCCTGGGTGCTGGGAGTTACTGGGCCCTTGCAATTATTTACTAATTATGGCTTGCTTGTTAAATGCTGGCTTAATTCAGCAAAAGGGGAGGGGAGAAGAAGAAAGGAAGGGTGAGGGTGGTAAAGGAGAGGGGGGATCACATTTTCCAAGATGAAGGTTTGGTTTATTATTAGAAACACTAATGTATTTGGTCCACTAGTTACCATGGAAACAACATCTGCACTGAAGTGGTTTTAAAGACACAGTGTTGGTTGTGTTTGCCCGGGCCCCGTGGAGACCCAGTCACCACAGGGCTCTGAAATGGGCTCTGGGGTATCAGGTAGAGCCACTTTCGGGGGCCTCTTGAGAGAGGCACCAAGTTTCTGGTGTTGGTAGAGATGTGCTGGTGGAAGGATGCTCAGAGGTAGGACATGGCGTGTGTTCCTGGTTGGAAGGGGTCTAGAAAGGGCTGGTTGCATTGATGTTGGCATCCCTGTGCCCGTCTTCTTCCATGGGTCGTTCTTTCCGTGTCTTCCCAATCCCATTCCCAAAGGGGCAGGGAGACATCCTGCTGGGCTAGTGCTGTCCAGGAACGGTATCCAGCCTTCTTGAGGTGTACAGGGCGAGCTCAGGTGAGCCAGGTGGGCCTCATGCCCTGCCCTGTGAGCTTGCAGGGCTGTGTCCTGCCAGCAGCAAGGCTTCACCCTTCATTCCGAGCTGCAGCAGCTTAAGTGTCTGGCTCCAGAGTTTGTGATGACCACGACAGTGACTGATGGATGAGCCTTGTCCTGCATGGGAAGGACCCTCAGGTGTCCTGACAAAGTTTATGGAGATTGCATGGTTGGAGAAAACAAACTGGGATTTCTGCTGCAGGAATGCTTCTAAGGCAAAGACTGGAGTGAAGCGAGCCCAGATGTGCAGCTGAGCTGCTGGTGAAGATCCCCTGCTGATCCATCTTCTGTGTAGAGGATCAGGCAGTGTGGGGAAAGCAGAGAGAATCTTTATCTTGGCTAAAGCAGAAGTTTCTCTAACTGAGACTTAATGTTCACAGAGCGCTTGGAATTATTTAACTAAACAACCTGGGAAAAGAATGGTTAATTTGACATGACCAGACCTGCTGCTCCCTCAGCTTCAGGTGTTTGGAGTGTTATCTGGATAACACAGGGTTGATGTAAACCCTTTGTCACCCATGTAAGAATTTTTGCATCTGAGAGTGGGCTTGTCTGCAGGAGGATGCAGGTTCCTTCCCCCAGGCATGTTTTATTATATCTGCAACTAAACTCGCAGCTGCTCCTTTGGGGCTTAGGCCTAAAATTGCTTCTTTCGTCCTCTTTCCAACTCCACTGGCTGCTGACTGGGTTATGTTTTCACAACTCATTTTTTCCCAGCCTGGAGTCCCCTCATGAGCATCCAGATGAGTCCTTTGGCCACCATGGGGGGAAAACTGGGGACTGAATGTCTCCTGAGTCCCCTTGCTAAGCAAAGCCAAGGGTTTCATGATGCTGTGGAGCATCATCCAGTCTGAGCTCAGGTGATCCAGCTGGGACTCATCTCCTGCCTGTACCTGCCCTGTGAGCTTGAAGGAGTGTGTTCATCCAGGTCCTCATTTCCCAGCTTTCCTCACCAAATCTCATTCTGAACAAGCCCACGTTGCCTCCCATCCCCAGAGGTGGCATCTCGTCATCGTTGGTGTCTGCGGTGGTGACATTTATAGTGCAGTTTTTCATGTGCCTTTGGAGCTCTCAGGACAAGAAGCTCCGTCCGCCTGGGTCATTAATATTATTTATTGCTATAAATCTCCCTTCTGGAGTCTTTGGCCCTGGCAGTTTGAAATATTTGTAACCCTGATATGGGCACAGCTTTTTTGCAGGGAAAAAAAGACTATGAGAGGATTTTGGGATGACTGTTGCTCCAGGTTCGGACTCGCCAAGGACAGTTTCCCTGGGCTGGGACGTGAGTTGCTCATGTGGCAGGGAAAGGAAGCAGTTTTCCTTGATTGCAATGAAGCTAGAGGCTGAAAATTCTGTGTTTTGAATCTGTTTTGGAGACAGATGTCCCTAAACCATGATGGAGCTGTTTAGATCCAGCTCAAAAGCTGGAGTTCAGATTTATGTTTGATTTCCCTTGGACCCTGCTATTTCCACTCGACAGAGGCAGCCTCTTGCACTGTTTTGGCATGACTGCTGTTTGACCATCGTGAAAGATTAAAACCTCTTAAATTAAGGAACACAGATCAGCATTTTGGGACTGTCTTTGCGATTTAGTTTTATCCTCTGCCCAGCTTGGTAGGGCAATGGCATTGACATACTGTGATGCTACACCTGCATAATAGCAGTGCAAACAGAGAATGAGGGCAAAAGAAAACTGCAGAGCTGCATGTGAGGCTTGTGGTGGTGTTTTCTCAATATTTCTTGGCAGATTTTGGAGGTGGGAAGGAAGTAGAGCAGGAGCCTGAGGATGTGGAGGAGGGACTTTGATTGTGGTTGTCTCGTTTTACTTTGGCTTATGTTTTCTTTGCTGCCCACCTGCTTAGGATTGGTATTTAAAGAGTCAATCAAGCTTTAAAACCTGGTTTAAGGCCAGGTTGGATGGTGCTTTGAGGAACCTGGTGTGGTGGAAGGTGTCTCTGTCCATGGGAAGAGGATTGGAATGAGGTGATCTTTGAGGTCCCTTCCAACCCAAACCGTTCCATGATTCTATGATTCATACAGCACTTAGGAGTGTAGTAAGGCTGTACAAATATATCTCGGCTCTCTCCCACACTTCTTACTACCATGTCTGCAGAGACAAGGCTGATCAGGATGAGACATCTGAGCTCTTCTCTCATTTCTAGTGTTAGCAAAGGTTGGGAGCTACTGGTGGCAAGAACTTGTAGGGGCGCAGAGTTTGTTATGTCTGCGCTAAATTGTTGGAACATCTCACCTCAGTGTCAGTGTTTACTGACAAGCAAACAATGACCTGGAAGGGTTGTAGGGCACCTGTACTGTTTTATGGGGTGTATTGTAGCAGAGAAAACTATGAGCTCACTTGGGTATGCACTGGCAAGTGAGTGTCCACAATGAGCAGACCTACAATACAAGAGAAAATGGCCTGACGTTGTGCCAGGGGAGATTTAGATTAGGTATTGGGAAAAATTTCTTCATGTGAAGGTTTGTCAAGCACTGGAACAGGCTGCCCAGGCAAGTGGTGGAGTCATAATCCCTGGAAGTGTTCAGAAAATGTGTGGATGTGGTACTTGAGGACACGGTTTGAGGTGCTGGGGTCGTGGTTGGGCTTCATGATCTTACAGGTCTCTTCCAACCTTAATGATTCTTTGATTCTGTGGTTCTCTACCCCAGGATGTTGCAAGAGACTTTGTTCATTGTTATCTCCAGTTTGCATGAATGGAAACCACCTTTCATGGTGTGCTTGCTACCCATGAGGACAGCACCTTCTGAGCTCCTCTCTCATCTCACATATCCCTTTTTTCCCCCTGAAATCACACCAATGTTGTATTTGAGGCAGAGGATAAGAAATCCCTTTTACCCTGGGCAAAAAGTGAAGCCTGGAGAGCAAACTCTCAGTTGTACCTCCTGGCTGAGCAGGCTGTGGGAAGGGGTCAACACCCAGGTCTGGTGTGATCAGAGAATCAGAGAATATTTTGGGTTGGAAGGCACCTTTAAAGATCCTACTGTACCTTGAAGATCTTCCCTCTGAAGAGATTGTCCTGTGCTAGGGGAGGTCTGTGTACTTCATGGAGAGTGCACAGACACAAGGTGGGTTATTTTAAGCTCCTAAGACTGTAGGGCTTTGCTTGCACAGGGAGTAGATCCAGGTTTTCCAGCAGCTAAAAAAAACTGTTGATGTTAATGAATCAAATATTTTGCAAGGGTGTAGCAGGTCTGACAACATTTTGATAGAAAATTATAGCAGTTTCACATAGGTAAGGCTGGAGAACTTTGTTTGGAGGTGAACATTTTAACATTTATATTCTTCCATCGTTTATTGCATGAGATTTGGAGTCTGGATGTGAACAAAGCTTTTTGCATACCCTGAGAACTGCCAGTTCTCATGTTTACAACAGTCTCTAGGTTTAGGTGATAACAATGCTGCTTCTTCTGCAATATTAACTCTTTGATTCAAAAGTTGGACCTTTTCTGATGAAGGGAAGTCCTCACTTTTCTTGTCCAGCTCGAAGTCTTGAGGTGTCAAACCACTGCCAGTTTGTACAGGGGTCTAGGGCAGAGCTTATTAGGCTGGTGTATCTGGGTTTATTGGTGAGGCTACAGCCAGAGCTGTTTCTGTGCCTGTAAGTGAAATTATGACCTTGAGCTAATCATTGCCTTGCTTTCTGCTTCCCTTTCTCCAGCTGCAGCACCCTTGCAGGTGACATCCCAGGCTCTATGCATCCACATTTGCACAGTGCCCCCAGCCTGAAGGGTGCTACAGGAAGCACCAAGTGCTGTTATTTCCCTGACAGAGCTTTAGGAGCCTCCTCTTGCTCGGTTATAGCAAGAGCTGTGCTGGGGTGAACATTGCTGAGCTGCGAATATTTGGGCTTTTGAGGTCCAAATCCTCTGCAAGCTCCCGTGCTCGTGCTGTTGGCACCTCTTCCTGCAATCACCCCGTCCTCTCCAGGATGCTGCTGTGTGTAGAGTGTCTCTTAGGAGCTGATTATGCCTCTTGAACTGGAAATACTGCCTAAGATTTCCTGGGGATTTGTGCTGTTACTGCTGAACTCTCCTGAGATGCGAAGATGCCAAAGTGGGAGTGATGAAGGGACACTCCAGCTGGACTCCTGCTCGTCTCAGGAGGGCTTTGTGCTGGGATTGGGGAAGGATATGGTATAAGTGCTGCTGGGGATTTCTGGGCTTTGCCCATCTCCTGCTCCACAGCAGGAGCAGCTGCTGTGTTTTCTCAGGGGTGTTTTTCCCCAAGGTCTGTGGCAGCCTGGAGGAGCCGGCTGTGATTCCGTAAATCACAAGCTGGTCTTTGCTTTGCTCAGCAGGGATGCTCCTTTCACTAAATCCAGTTTAGCCCTCCTGAGTTTCAGCAGGCGTGGATAGAATGGAGAAGACAAGGTATGAACCAGCTGGGCAGACAGTTTTCCCCTCCTACTCTCTCTCATAATAAGATTAGGAAGGAGAGGGGATGTGTGATGCCCTTAGGTGGCCAAATGGACCAACCCACAGTCTAACTGCCTCTTAAAGGAATTCCATTATTTTTACAAAGTGGCCTCTTAGCAAAAGTGGCTGGATTGTGATCCTACACTGTCACTCTGCTGGAAGTCACCTGCTTTTAACTGTTTGCTCTGTCATTGATGTGAAGTCTTGTCAGTGTGTGTTGCAGAGTGAATTTGAACTAAATCTCATTTGAGTTTGGAGAGGACACGGAGTCAATGTATAGTTGATTTATGTTGGGTTTTTAGAGGAAGTGGATTACTGATAGAGCTTGTGGTGTGCTCCAGGTGCCAGAATAACCCTGGGTTTGTTATTTTGCTGGGAGGTGTGACTGGAGATGGCATTTCTAAATGCTGTACATTGATATCTAAGAAGGGATCCCATTATCGAATAAGTGATCGGTGTTTGAACATACACAGGCAAGGAATGAGCGACGAGCAGGGTAGGAAATCCCTTTCAGTGCTGTGCTTCCAGCAGAGACAACACTTGAATATATTAAAAGAAGACAGGTAGCACAGAAGGTAATAATGGGAGGATTTGGCTCAGCATAATAAGCAGTCACTCAGCATCCCACCTCCTTCGCGGCTGTCTGCGGATTCAGCTGCCTGTCGCTCCAGTGGGGAGTTCAGGAGATATTCCCAGCTGACAGCTTTCCTGCACCGAGTTCCTGCTCAGCGCCCGTGGATTCGCTCAGGTGTTTTAACTCCTGACAAAACTCCGGTTGGTGGGATTGCAGCAGCTTGGGGCTGCAGCTCTTCCCCTGCCAGCCGAAGCTCTGCACAGCCCTGGCAGTGACTCTTCTGCAGGCAAATGCTGCATCACCCTGTATCTCTCCATCTGAAGGGGACGTGGGAGAGGAACATGAGCAAGTGGCTGGGAGCTTCAAGGCGTTGTGGGATTCAGCGTGAGTAATGCCGAGCCACGTTCACCCTTCGGTGCAAAGGCAAGAGCAGCGCTGGCATTAACCAAGTGACCCCAGGAGCAGAGCAGGGCCGAGGTTAGTCCCTTGTCTTCAGCTCAAATTAAAGCCTCCCTGTGAATGTCTGGGATACTGTGTGTCCAGGCATTCCTGAGGGGTTTGGTGCTTATTTCGAGCTGCAGTGCCTAATGGCTTGTTGCCATGAAGGCAGCTTAGCAAGTGTGACAGCTGCCCTATAACCCAGCCACAGCTTATTGCTCTGCTAAAGGAGGTGTGGATTTAAGCCAGGACACCAGAGGCTTCCCAATTCCCTCTTTACCCTTTCCTAAGAGCTCAGGAAGCAGTGTGTGCGGATTTGAGGGCCAGAAATGTGGGCAAAGAGGGTGAGAGGTGCTGTGTTTTGTGTCCAAACAGGATGACTGGGGAGTGTGGGAGGGTGTGTGGGAGAGGACATTGTGTCAGAGGTGCTTGATGTGGTACCTCCACACTGATGGAGAGCAGAGGTGGGCTCTGCAAGACATTTTGACTCCTTTCTGAAGCAGAAAAGACTGAGGGGAAAGAGGATAATAGTCTTCAAATGGGTAGAAGGTAGCTGTGGAAAGGGAATAATCTGCTTTCTGTGTCTGCTGGGGATTGGACTCAAATTGCAGAGTGAGAGATTTAATTCAGGCACAAGGGAAAACCTTCTGACTGCAGGGATAGTCAAGCACTTAGAGCCCAGCCTCCATCAGCAAAGGTTTTCTTGAAGGGGCTGGGGGTGGTTTCAATGGCTCTGCAGGCTGAGGGGTGAGCTGAGCTTGTCAGGGCTTTTCCACCCTCTTACCTGCAATTCTGTGAACTGGATCCCCTTTGTGTCTGCTCCTTGCTATGTGTAAAGAGAGGAATGTGGCAGAGGGGTGACGTGTTGGTGGGAGGTGGAGGACTGGGATGAAGGCAGATGGAGAAGTCAAAAATCTGAGTCTGTCCACAACTTCACGTATTTAACTGTAGCTGCTGATCCATTGTTATTTATATATTTATAATCTGCTACTTGCACCATGACATCACCTGGGAGGCTCTAGTTGTGGAGCACAACTTCAGTCTGCTCAGCGCTTCATGAACGAGCCACAAAGACACCCTGACCCAGAACAGGTGGAATTGAGCTGCAATTTCCATCTGAAGCACAAGGATGCTTGGAAAGAGGCGGGTGTGGGGGCCCATGTAAACAGCATGAGGGCATTAGTCATCCTGATCTGCAGATCCTGCCGGAGTCAGGATTGCTCTGTGGGCTTTGCACCAGGCAGGGCTTTACAGAGGAGGTTTAAAGCAGGAGCACTGGGGTTTTGGGGAGCTTCTCCCAAGGCAGAAGACGACGTGGGAGCATCACAAAGGGGCTTGTTTGAAAATGGTAACAAGTGGGTGATGGGGGCTGGGTTTCCTGGGCTCGTCAGGGCGGGAGTCAGAATCAGTGCTAAATGAGATTATTTTCCTTTCCAAAGCACTTTGGGGACAAAGCACGTTGTGTTTGAAGAGTCAGTTGAACTGTTGAGTGTTTCTTGTCTTTCTGGTATCATTCTGCACCCATCTCCATAGTACTTTGGCCTGGAAAAGCCCTTTTTTAGGTAATTTTGACAAGCTGCTTCACCTCTGAGCCTTTTATGCCCTGCCTAAAGGCTAAGGCTGCCCTTAGATTGCCATGCACTTAAAACATGGATAAGTCGTTATTATTATTATTTTACAACAAATGTCTACTCATTTAAACCCAAATTGGAGCAGTTTCTGAAAGGTTTGTGCCCTTCACAGTTTTGCTGTCTATGAATAACTGAGTGGACAAACCTACTGGCAAGATTTTGGCAATCTTTGAGCAAAAATGGGCAATATGTGTGAAAAGCAAATGTCAGGCTTGTAATTAGGAGTATTTGAGCTTGAAACTTCCTTCTGAATGTTAGGACTGTCTAATCAAGACGGTGGGATTATGCTGGGTGTGATAATCGTCAGTCAAAACTCAGTCTGCAGCTCAAGTGCTCGCTGCCTACCTGCCCTACCAACCACAAAGATATACAGAATCTATTCAATAAATCTGTGAAAGCAAACTCTGCTCTTTTCCCATAAGTAAGACAATGCTTTCATTTTTCTTGACAAATGGTTCTTTCCCCTCTTTTTAAATATGGCAATCATGCCAGCCATTCCCCAGATGGGGAATATTCCACTACTGGGGCCGGTTTTGATTTTGTTTATATGAGCTGAGAACAGTTGTAAATCCAGGGGCTGTTACAGCTTTACTTTCCAATCACTCAGCTGTGAATGAGTTGGGTGTCAGGGCTGGAAGCTGATTCCTGGAGTGCTGCTTGGAGATCACTGCTCCATGAGGAGGGAATTGGCCCCAGTGACTCCCCAAGGACCAGCTGTGTCTTGCATGGGGTGGGTGGGAACGTGCTGGATCCCAGGGGCTCTTCGGATTGCAGTGGGAATTATCATAACAGCACAACAATCCACTGCCAAATGGCTGAAATCCCTTAATCTCCTTTTCCAAGGTGAAAAGGAGCCCCTTTAAGCCTCTGGGGACTGGTAATGAGGTGGACACGTTTTACTCCAAGGCTGTTGGTTCAACCCTAGTTTGGGTCAGAAGGCTTTGCCAGTGCAGGGATCTTCAGGGACTGAACAGTGAGAGATGGGAACTTGGGTGCTGCAGGAGAGGAATTGCATCTGCAAATAATAATTTAATGTTTGTTCAACCTGGAGGAGACTGAGGGGAGAGCTCATCACAGTCTGCAGCTTCCTCATGAGGGGAAGAGGAGGGGCAGCACTAATTTCTTCTCTCTGGTGACCAGTGACAGGACCCTGGGGACTGGAGATGTGTCAGGGGAGGGTTAGGTTGGATAGTAGGAAAAGTTTTTCACCCAGAGCATGGTTGAGCACTGAAACAGGCTCCCCTGGGCAGTGGTCACAGCACCAAGGCTGACAGAGCTCAGTAAGTGTTTGGGCAATGCTCTCAGGCACATGGTGGGATCCTTGGGGTGGTGATGTTCAGGGGAAGGAGTTGAACTCGATGATCCTTGTGGGTTCCTTCCAACTCAGGATATTCTATGATTCCATGAATTGGATAAAGGCAGGGTGTAAGAGATGCTTTAGGGGTGGCTTGTGCAGTCTTTTCACAAATGTTCGTGACCTTTGGATGAAGTTTTTCCTTAAGGACTGGCCTTCAACAGGCAAGGGGACAAGGGAAGGTTGGTGTTTGTTCTCCATGCTGGTCAGCAGTAGTGGGATAGGAGCATCTTTGGCAGGAGCCTTCCTGCAGACACTGAGGCCTCAGGAGCTCCCCTCACTCCCGAGTCGGGTCTCTCCAAAGGGCAGGATGCACAGGAATAGGGGAAGGCATGTTTTACCCATGCTGTGGGGAGAGCTGCTGGTCTGGCATCACTCACCAGCACCACACTGATAGTAAAACAAACAACGGGCTGTTTTGGAATAATTTGGTGAAATGCTGTCACCTGGCATGGAACCAAAACACTGCTTAAATCAGGATAAACACAGTCTGGATTCTACTCTCATTTTCCATTCCCAGTCTGCCGCGGACTTATTTTATTTTAGCTGTGTGTAAATCTTACCACGTTTCCCTGCAAGGTGCTCAGCTCTGCTGCTGTGAAGTACAAGAGATGAGGGTGACCAGGTTCCAAATCAGCTGCAGGGTTTGAATTGGTTATTCTCTGTGTAGTACACAGAAAGGGCAATTCCCAGCAGAAAGGAGCAGGAAAGAAGACTCATTTTTAGTGTAGCTAGAGAGCATATAGAGCATATGTCCCTATGGTAAAATAATGCTAGTAATAGCAATAATAGTAACAATGATGACGGTGATGATAATGATAATAATAATAAATTCCATGGCAGAAGTGGCTCTAGCACTGTCCTGTAATTGTCCCTACTATTAAATTTTTATAATGCTACCTGGCTTGAGCCAGCCACCGATGTCCAGCTGTGGTTCAGGGCATGGATTGCTCCATGAATCATAAAATCATGGAATCATTAAGGGTGGAAAACACCTCCAAGATCATCAAGTCCAACCTTTGACCAAATACCAGTATGTCCACTAAACTATATTGCAATGTGCCACATCTACTCCTTTTCTGAACACTTCCAGGGGTGGTGAATCCATCCCTTCCCTGGGCAGCCTGTTCCAATGCTTAAGCACTCTTTCAGTGCAGAAATTTTGCCTAATACCCAACCTGAACCTCCCCTGGTGCAACTTGAGGCCATTTCCCCTTGTCCTGTCATTGGCTGCCTGGGAGAACAGGCTGACCCCCACTTCACCACAACCTCTTTTTAGGGAGTTGTAGAGAGTGGGTGTTCCTCTGAGCAGTATGGACAAGACCCCTCTGTTTTGAATGTGAATTTGTATGAATATCTCTATTATATATCCACAACAGAGTGGATCCTGGACCATTTGATTCTCTAGGACTGACAGAGTGAAATGAGATTTGTTCTTTACTGCAGTGCCTGTGTCAGTGCTGCTGCACAATGTGATTAAAGTTCACTTCTGCCTCCATTGTCTTAGAAGCAAAGAGCTCATACCTGCAGAGGAATAGGCCATTTTGGTTATTACCAGCCTTATTGTGGAAAATGGTTTTATTTTCTCTTCAATATGCTTTAAAGGGAAAGGCTGGAACAGAGCAGTCTTTCCATAGGCATGAGAAGCAAAGATTTAAAAACCAGACACTCCATGTGGCCAGCTCACAAACAGTTAAGCCAAAAGCTCTCTCCCCTCTCTCCTCCATGCTTCCCCATGTTAATATTGCACAGCAGAGAGTGAGATGCTTGTTCTTGATTGTCCTGACATAGCCCTAGGAACCCCCTGAGGCATTTACACACGGCAGAAATCCAAGCTGAATTAAGCTTTGGATGAGAGATGGAGGGTAGTATTATTCTTTCCCATTTCCAGGGGATCAAAATAGGCCCCCGAGAAGCTAAAGCCAGTGTTTGCCATCTAAAGCAGATCAGCTGAGAGGCCTTTGAAAAGATTGGTTTAAGTGATGGAGCTGCATGTCCACAGTTGACCTGTGGGCGAACTGGGAGTAGAGCCCCACTCTCTTCCACCCCCACTCTTGGGATCCCGTGGCTCCACAGGCTGGTTCCCAAACTGCAGCTCACAAAAAGATGCAGAGTGACTCATGGCTACTCATCAGAGCTCCATAAACCAGAGATTTCTGCAGCTTGGCCAAGCGAAGTGTAATCAGAAAGGGGCAGGGAGAGGAATAAAGCAAAGTGTATTTTGAGTAGTGATAGTGGAAATGTTTGGGGACAGCTGGCTGGGCAGGAGGAGAGTGGTCCTTAGCATCAATATATGAGCCTGATCCATCCCTCCTCGGCGTCAGGGCTGGAAATTGAAGCTCTGGGAGTGCCGCGTGGTGATTGAGGGGTGGCGGAGCGCTGACCGTGGTGCTGATGAGTGGCAGGTAGATAATGCGCGCTGTTAACTCCTGTAATTCCCTGGCAGTCTGCAGGAAATTATCCTGACAGTTGCCATTAAGGGGCGGCTGCGTGACCATCCTCTGCCCTCCGAGCTCCATCAAGGCTTGCCGAACACGGATTGCCACGTCGTGTCTTGAGAGCAGACTCAATACCCACCGAGGAGTTAGCAATTGTTAATAAATAGTAGCATGTTAAGATGGTTCTCTGGGTGATTTTTGTGTTCTGTAATTACACAGAATTGCCTGTTAGACTGGCCAGATTGCATAAAAGGAGGCCTCAGCTCCACAAATGCATTCCTGATAATGGGTGACTATTAACTTTGACATGAGAAGCCTGTAGTTATAATACAAGGGACAAGTCCTCTGGACCTGTCCTGCACTGATGTGGGCTGAGTATGGGAGGATGTCCCATTTTCCAGAAAAAAAGTTGTGGGAAGATTATTTATTAATGATGCCACTAAGTGATTGTCATGCAGGGATCTCAAAGCCCTTCTCAGAAGTTACATGATGGAGAAGAAAAGGTCCTGGGGAGACCTCATTGTGGCTTTTTAATGCATAAAATGTTATAAGAAAGATGAAGAAATACTTTTTGACCAGGTTTTGGTTGAGATAGAGTGAAATTTCTCCAAAGGAGCTTGTATGGGGCTGCATTTGGATTTGTGTTGAAAACAGTGATGATTTAATTATTGCTAGACAGTGCTTATACAACATTAAGGGCTTTTTTGCTTCTCACACCACCCCACCAGTGAGAAGGCTGGGAGTGTAGAAGAATCTGGGAGAGGACACAGCTGGGACAGCTGACCCCGACTGCCCAGAGGGATGTTCCAGACCATAATATGTCATGATCAGCATCTAAACTGGGGTGCTGGAGCTTGTTGGGGGCTGGCATTGCTGACATGTAGTGACAGGACAAGGGGGAATGGCTTTAAACTGAAAGATAGAATTATATTAAATATTGTAAAGAAATTCTTCCCTGTGAGGGTGGGCAGGCCCTGGCACAGGTTACCCAGAGAAGCTGTGGCTGCCCTGGCCCTGGAAATGTTCAAAGCCAGATTGAAGGTGGCTTAGAGCAACCTGGGCTAGTGGAAGCTGTCCCTGCACATGGCAGGGGGTGGAATGAGGTGGTCTTTAATGTCCTTTCCAACCCAAACGATTCTGTGATTCTAGGAAGTAAAAAGGTTCTTTCTCTCTCCCTGTCTTGTAATTAGTGGAAGAAATAGGTGTTCCAGGAGATGAAAACTGAGTCTTCCCTCCAGCAGGTCCAGTTTTATCCCAGACCTCAGCAACAGGCATGTCCTGGCATGAGCACACTGGACATCAGTGCTGGTTTCGTGGAGCGCTGTGTGATGGTCAGGAGAGTGCTGGTTAAAGCAGCACCTGCTTGTTCTGCCCCTTTTGTCCCCCTATACCTGCTCCTTCTGCAGGTAAATGCAGTGGTTTGCTCCTCTTGGCTCTACAGGGTCACCAGAGGTGGGCACACACACGTTGTGGGCTGAGTTGTGTCATTCTCACCCAGGTGAAGGTGTCAGGGCATCACTGGCTACCAGAGCCCTAAAACATACTGTATGTTGCTGTGGATTTCTGAGCTTTGCAGTGGCTTCTGTCCTTTTTGTCAGTGGTTGTACTGGTGTGGAGTACACGGTGTTTTACTGTCCCACTGGGGTCTATATGTGAATGGGAAATACAGAATCTGACCGAATGGGGAAAAAAAAAAATAATTGTTTTTTTGGTAGGTAACAAGAGCACATTCACCTCTTGGTTACTCATTCCTCCTGAGTTGTTTTCTTACAGTGATGACATAGACCCTTTTTTTTAAAAAGCCATTCACTTTTCTGGGTACTGGTAAAAGCGTTATTTTCCAGCAATTTTAACAACTGTCTCCCTGTTTTGACAAGAGTTGTCCAACCAGCAGTAAAATCAATACGATGTGGCTTAAAATGCTTCTCAAGAATCATGAAAAGCCTTTGGGCCAGTGGCACAGTAAAGTGGTTCCTGAACAATTCTTGGAGTAAATCACACCCACTTGGTTCAGTTCTTTGTCAGAAGAGTGGGATTAGTCTCGTTGCTTTGAGCTCATGACCTGTGAGGAGAGGGAGATGGACTTGCTTGGTCTTGCAAAGACGGATGAAAGGGGAAATCTGATCACAGCTTAAGGGTATCAGAGGGCAATTACAAAAATCATAAAACCAAATTCTTCTTGCTTCTGCCTGATGATTTAACAAGGGGAAAAGCCCCAAACTGCAGCTTGTGGGGTTCATAGAACTGTGGAATCATTTAGATGGAAAAGACCTCTAAGACTATCAAGTCCAATAATTAATCCAGCACTGACAAGTCCACCACTAAACCATGTCCTTGAGTGCCACATCTGCACATTTTCTTAACCCTTCCAGGGATGGTGATTCCACCACTTGCCTGGGCAGCCTGTTCCAATACCTGATCACCCCTTCAGTGAAGAAATTCCTACTATATAAACCTCCTCATGTCACATGCAGCCTAAGGAAAAACCTATCATTAGGAGAATAGTGTGACCCCGTAATGGTCCCATCCCAGTGGGGTAGGAACTCTCCATTCTGCAGAGTTCCCAAAGCTAATCCAGACAAAACCATCACCAAGCTCACCTGATGTTAGTGGCACTCTTGCTCCAAGCAGTAAATTGGATTGTAAAGCTGTAGATGTCCCTTGCAACCAGTACTTCTTTAATTCTCTGACTTCATGAATCTTTAATTTCAGATGTGCAGGAAGTCAGGCTCAGGGCAACCATTATGAAGAGCAAACACATTTCTAAAACCAAACAAAGCCCAGCCCCCCAAATTCCAAACTCATATGCTTGTGTTTAATTTGGGAGCATAATAAATGGTTTAATTTTTCTGTGACTTTATTGGTATGATGTTGTACCTATAAAGACTTTGTTCAGCCTTTTTCAGGATCAAGGATGGAAAAAGCAGAACGAACAGCTTGCTTGTAGGTCTGGGGCAAACTGCAGAGCATTAAGAAATACTTTGTTCTAATTGGAGCCTGTTTGACCCTGGAGCCAGAGCAGGGTAATGGAACAAGCACGACTCAAATGAAGTCTCTTTTCACCATGTTCTGCAGAAAGCAAGAGAGGGAAAGAGAGAAATGCAGAGAATTTGAAGGGGGGAGAGCCAGAGAAAGGCATTAAGAGCAAGAAGAAAATGCAGAATATGTCATGGGAATTGGCCAAAGGAAGGGAGACAAAGAAGATGACAAAGGAGAGCAAAAATTGGGGGTAAAGGAAGAGAAGGAAATAGAAAAGGAGAAGGAAGCAAGGTGAAATTGCAAAGCAAAGGAGTGTCCTTCTGCCCTGCCAGGCATAGCGATGAGGTGGCAGGACAGCGAGCAGCCCCAGGCAGGAGCGCTCGTTATTTCCATCCTGCCTGATGTCATTGATTGCCTCTCCCCTCCCTGTCAGGCTTGGTGACAGAATCCCGGGATTTGCGACTCACAACGACCTGCTCCATTCCTGATTGGCCCAGAAAAAAGTTTTCTTTCCAGCTCTAAACTGGCACGGCTTCATCTGAGTTTCAAGGTGCTCCTGGAGAAGGTGGAGTCCCTATTCCTGGCCTGTTGTTGCAGATAACCAGTTTGCTCCTCAGCTGTGGTGCTGGGAAAATTCCAGAGGGACCCTTCCTTTCTTACCTTGAGGTTTTTCTGTTGCCAACATTATTACTTTTTGAATCAACTTTGATTTTCCCTCCCCCTTTTTCTCCTTTAAGGAAATTTCCTTTGCAAGGCTCGGATTCTATAGCATCCAACCACCTTCTTTCAGGGGGGTTAATTAGAAGAAATAAAACAAATGATGATTTGTTTGCCAAAAGGAAGAAGTGGAGGATGGGAAAAGGCAGATTGGGAGGACAGAGAAACCTTAATAATGAAGTAAGAAAGGAGAATCTCAAGCTACACCTACAGGGGTATAAGATGTTATGACTTATTTAGGATGAGGGTAAATGGCTTCAAGTAGATTAGATATTAGGAAACATTTCTCCATGGAAAGGGTAGGAAAACATCAGAACAGACTGTCCAGAGAAGCAGTGGAGTCCTGGAAGTGTTCAAAAAACATATGGATATGGCACTTGAGGGCATGAGGTTTGGCGGTGAGCATGGTGGTGGTGTTGGGTTGATGGTTGGACTTGCTGATCTTAAAGGTCTTTCCCAAATTGCATGATTTTATTGTTCCCAAAGGAGCAAACTCCTCTTCCTAATGCAGCCAGTGTTTTTGGTGGTTATCCACCCTCATGATGTCAACACAAATCCCATCACCAACCATCCCCTCTCTGTAGGGCAGAGGGATGAAGTTCATAGCATCTCTTCAGCAAAAGTCCTTCTGCTTGGCATGGCTTTTGCAAAAATTTGGTTGTAGGATGAAGAAGGAGATGCAGATCAGGATCTTCCCTGTGGGAAGGGCTGCAGATAGACATTGGTTATTGCCAACCAAAGTCTGGCTTCCACTTGGCCAGCTGTCATTTGTGTAATGCCTTGTCTATGAGTAAACACCTGACCTAGGAATGCTCCAGTACATGCAGCTTCTTCCTTAGCTGATGGAGGATCTAGGAGAGGGTTGTGGGTGGTGTGGGAAAGGGGATGTGGAAAGGAATGAAAGAACTTGAGTTTTTTTGGGAGTGAAGACATCAGAGAGGATATGGAAGGGAGGAAAATTAGGATTACTCTGTTGGGATATAGGGATATAGTCTGCTTGTCTCTTAAAAACCAAACTCCACTCCTTCAGTTCCTCCTGGGTGGTTTAGAAATGAGTTACATGTCGGTCTTTTTTTTCCTTTAATGAAGCTTCTCCCCCACTTTTATCCAGTTACCCATGAAAAGTCAGTGAAATGAGACCTACTTAAATCAAATGTCACAATCGATGCTCGTCCCAGGCCACCATTTGTGCAATGTGTACTCACATCGCCGTAAGGGAGGAGCAGGGAGAGGAAAAGGCTTGGGAGCGAGCTTGGAGAGAGTGAGCAAGGAGCAATCCATGTCTCATTAGTGCTTTTATCACAACCTTGGATCTCTGTGGTGGGACAGAGCTGCTGCCTACCTGGATTCTGCAGAGGGGAGAAACAAGGCTATGGCTTCATACCCAACGTTGCATGTGTCTCTTCCATACCCTACACCTAAATCAGAGTCCCTTCCACATTTCAATTTATAAGGAGCAAGATATGCTATTTCAGCACTCACACTGCCTGGATTATGTCCAATTTCAATTTTGTTTGATGGAAGATAAATCAAAATGTTGATATTTTCCTTGAAATATCTCTACGTTTACCTCATTCCCAAAAAACTGCTTCTAACCTTCCATGAATACTTGGCAGGAGTAAATTCTCAGGGTGGAAGCACAGTCATATCATTTGATGTTCAAAATTGCAGTGATCCGAGTCTCTGTAGAGGTTTAGGGGAAGAATCCACTTGTGAGCTGAAACATTTCTTCCCAAGTACTTTGGGAATCTCTAAGTGGGGGAGGATGCAGGATTGATGAGGCTCAGCACCATGTTACTCCTGCAGTTTCTGCACAATTGGTGTTATTTAAAAGGACTGAGATATTGTCTTAAAGCCAATTCCATAATTCCAGCAAGCTGAATTAGAATTGGCATCAAAACCCTGTGTATGGATCTATCAAGGCCAGGTTGGATGGGGCCCTGATCAGCCTGGTCTAGTGGAAGGTGTCCTTCCCCATGGCAGCAGGGTTGGAACAAAGTCATCTCTAAGGTCCCTTCCAACTCATACCATTTGATAATTCTGTGATCTGTAGTGTAGTTTTGGAGAGTCCTGAGCCTCCTGTTTCACAGAACAAACTCCAGGAAGCTGTACAGGCTGCTGGAGTCAGAGCTGATGTGAATAGAAGGGAGGGGACACTGCAGGTTTCCTGTCTGTAGCAGCTCTGCATCCAGTGAAGAACCCTCAGACAACCTGTACTCCTTTTGGTTCATATGCCAGCTGGGCATTCAAGCCATTGAATGTGTGGGGCATCCCACCCTTCAGGGGAAGGGAGGCCCCAAGGTTTGTGGTTGAAAGGAATGGTGAAAGTCAGAGGATGCACAAAAGCTTTCAGAGTTTTAATAAATTGCACACTTGGCATGGAAGTTGGTATGTCAGTTCCTGATCTCCTGGTGTAGCCCCAGAGCAGTGGCGTTTGGATAAAGGGGCAGGGTGAAAGGGAAGAGGGAGAAGGAATTAATTCCCCCCATGAATTAATTGATTCCCCCCTCAAAATGTGAGAGGTGCCCTTGGTCGAAATAAGCTATTAATAAAGATCTTCCCAAGTCCTTCATAATCCAGTTCAATCGGGGTTGTTCATCTCTTCTTCATGGTGGGCTCTGTGGAGTAAAACCTGTAATGACTCTGGGCCTTGAGTGAAGGGACACATGTTTGCTTTGCCCATGTGTTGAGCTGGCCCAACTCCATCTAAGCATAGCACTGAGCCTTGCCTAATACATTTTGCTTTGCAGAAGGTTCAGTAGCCTGGAACAGAGCTGCCATAGCCTCAGCCTCATGGCATCCCGCTGGCTGGAGGTTCAGGTTGAGCAGCCTCCTGCCTGCCAACAAAACAGTGTAGTCAAGTCCCTAGAGAACTGTTCCATTCCCAAATTCATGCATAATTGCCCCCTTTTTTTTTTCCCCTTGAACTAAGCCCTTGCTGTGTCAGAAGCCATCTCATCTCCATCATAGGTATTGGTGCTGTGCCAGTCTAATGAGAGCCTTGACTGGCTCCCACCCCTCTGCGCATGAGCTGATCCCTCGAAATAGATGGTTCTCATGTGTCTGCTGCATGGTGGGTCTCTGCCTCTCTGCCTCCATGCCAGCAGAGATCACTGATGTGGAAGTGAGAAACATAAAAAGGAAAATAAAAATCCTGCAGCAGGGAAAGCCAAGTGGGATCCAGATCCTCACTCTGAGCTGAGGACAGGGCGAGTTTAGTGATATTGGTGTGGCAGATGTTGGTTTGTTACACAGTCACAGCCATGCAGAGAACTCCATTAGGAGAGGTTACAGCAAGTGTTTGTTTGTGTCTTTTGTGTTGAGACAGAAAGGAGAACAATTCCATGCCAGGTTTTCCAGTCTAAATGATCCCTTTATATGAAGAAATGCCATGTGTAGTGGTGTAAGAGTAGTGAACTGATGGATGATGTGACTGGATGCTGGGTCCCTGGGGAGGATGTACATCTTATTTTTCTTTGCTTGCTTCATTTCATCCTTTTCCAGATTAATGTTTGTGGTTGGTGGAAAATTTTCACCTTCTTTTCATCCTGCACCCTTCCTCATCGCCATCGCCAGAAGAGCTCATTTGTAATTGTTCCAGTGCAGGCACTGCCTTCTGCTATTGCCTCATTAATTATCTTCCCAGTTTCACACTAGGTGGGAAGGATCTGATCCTCCTCTTGCAACCCATGTTTACCTTCCATGGAGATCAGAGTAGTCACCTAGATTTGACACTGGTGTGTGTGTGTGGGCAGAAACAGGACCAAAAAAAGTCTGGGTCAACCAGAAATAGATCCTGGTCTCCTTTTCTCCTTATTTGTTTGTACAGTGTGATGTGAAGGTCAGGTGAGTCGACACGCCAACAATCAGAAGGAAAGTTCTTGCCATGAAATTTTGCTGGTAGCATTGTTTTGGATTTTTTGTTTTTCTTTCTGGGCTTTTTTTCTTTCTTTCTTTTTTTTAATGTCTGTCTCGCTTTCTCTCTTTCAGAACATGGAAAAGGTGCTGGTCCCTTCTGTCACATTAATTGTAGGCTGTGGAGTATCTTCGCTGACACTTTTGCTGTTGATTATCATTTATGTCTCTGTTTGGAGGTATGGCTTTCATTCTCTTCTCTTCTTCTTGGGGAAAGTAACTGTCTTTTGATCTACATGGATCGTGGAGTGTTTGCCCTTTGGTTTTGGGTGTCTGGTGCCTGAGGAAGAGCTGTTTGGTAACGAGTGGGTCCTGCAAAAAGTCATCCTGGTGGCTTAGCTGGCATTATTCTTTCCTTTTAGTGCCAGAGAAATTAGTAGAGTGAAATTAGTGCCATGACCCCATGTAGGCTCATTGTTCCATTTTCAAAAGCCTCGTGCTAGTTCAGATGCCTTTGTATACCCCAGGAAACCTTGTCTGGGGCGAGGTGGGCATGCTCTGCCTCTGGGCAGGCACTTTGCTTCAAGGTTGTGCTTTGATAACATCAGAATTTCCATGACCTGTTACAAAAACTTCTGGCCTGAAGAACTCACAGAACTTTTCAGGAGCTTGAGGATGTTAAACCACATAACCTGGAGAGCTCTCCAACCTCTTAGCTACGTTTTGCCTTCATCTTCAGATTCGTATGGGCTTCCTCAGTACATCCCATTGCAGAGAGCTCCTGTACTCCTATAAGCAGGTCAGATGAAGCCTAAAATTTTGTCATATATAGAGGCTGAAGTGAATTTGTAGCAAATTTCCACTGAACAGAGGCCCACACTGGCCCATGCCCCTGTTGGATATGTTTTGGTGGACTAAAAACTGGAGGACCCAAGGTGTGCAAGGGATTTTGTCCCTATATTGCCTTGAACAAGGTCTGAGTTTATCCTACGAGACCCATTCCTTTCCTAAATCCATGGCAAACACGCTGAGACCTTCACGGCTCTCCACTAAATAAAACAATGACAATCAGAACCAGGTGACTGACTGTGAGCTTGAAATGGAGTGGCTACAGAGAATCTCTTTGGATATTATTGGTGATCCTTTTGGGAGAAGGGATCAGTCTGAGGTCTTATTTTGTCAAGTGATTCTTCTTGGTAGGAAGAAAAGGGGAAATTCCATTCAGAGTTGTGAATTGAGATAACTTTTTCTACCCTTTGATAGAGGCAAGAAACAAGAGAGTAAAAAATGAGCAAAAATGCATCTTCTTTTTTTTTGTTGATACTGTGACAGTGCATAGTGGCTGGTTAATTTTGGCAAGTGCTACAAGCTGAAGACTGATCATGATAACATTTATCTAGAACTCAGGTTTTTCCGTGCCTGGGGTATCATTGGATGTGCTCAAGTCCTTGTCCTCTCCTGCTTTTCCTCAGGCTGGGCAGCACTGAGCAGCGCTGGTAGGTGACTTCCTGGTGTCACTGGTGTCAGGATCAAGTGGAAAGTTAGGATTGAAGAGTGAAGTGCAAGTGTTTGAACCTCACCCTCTCTTTCCTATCAGACACAAGTTCAGGATCTGAATCCCAAGTTCAGACATAAGGTTGAATCCGTTTGGAGCATGCCAGAGTCATTTGGAATAACATGATGTATTTTTTTCCAGGAGTGTGTCCCCTCAATATTTACTGTTATTGAGGACAGTAAATTGCCTGACCTGCTTAAAATATACTCTGCTTAATTTCTCATTCCAGCCTTTGCCTTATGCCTATGCCCAAAATGATCAGCATGAATGGGGGGACACATTTATGGGAGGCTTGAATGGGTATTTCTGAGCTAGCCAAGGAAGGACATGCATTTCCAAGTGATCCTGAGACCAGCTATATCTTAATTAAAGGGCTCTCTATCCTAAGTCTCTTTGTGTAAATATTTGTAAAGCATGATCAAGTGATCTCTAGAATTTCTCTTTGGTGCGCTGAGTTTGTTTCATTTCTTCTCTGTAGATCATGTTTTCATGTTTTCTGAACTTCACAGCATTCCTGTGGCTGAGCCCTGAGCACTCTGTGTGTCTTTTTTATTTTAGGCATAGCTGCTGGACGTGAATGTGCTGTCCTATTAATGGTCTCAGGAACCTCATGTTCAAGTCAACATTATCTCCTGGCTCCCACTTTGTTTTGCCCTAAATGTCACATATTCTGATAGACAACAGCTGGAGGAGTGCTTAGAAATGGAATCAGAAGTATTATCCCATACAGGAGCAGTATCAGAGTGGTTCTTTTTCACTGTGCAGAGGAAAAACTCCTCGTGTCCTGACTGCCTGATCTTCTGTGGAGAGCAGTCACCAGAGCTCAGCTGTTTTGGGGAGCTTTGGCCGGGAAATTTCCCATTCAGAACTCCGGACAAAGGCATCTGGAGCATGCACACATAGGCTCAGCTTGAGGATGAAACACTTCTGATGAATAAGCTCACTGAGGCTGACAATCTGGAACCTTTCCCAGAATTTTGCCCAGCTAGGGTTTGTTTGTATATATATATATATATATGGGAAGCAGAAAGAAAGGGCGGGTGAGAAAGAGGGAGAGGGACTTGGTAAAGAAAAGGGGGCAGAGTAACAGGGAGGTGATCCCAGCTTTGGGCTACATGTCACAAAGGGAGTGAATTTACCCTCCCCTTCCCATTCAAAACCCCCAAATAATGGTTGCTCCTCGGTGGCATCTACTCAGCCATTGGCATGAATGGCACGAGCCTTTTTGATGCAAGTGATCACTTCAGGCAGGGCCAACTTGGCACAGTCTCATTGAAAACTGGAAGTTGCTTCTGTTTGACGGCTGTTGGTGGCCTGTTGGTGGACTCACTCCAGTTCCCAGTAGACAGATGGCTGCAAAAATCTCTGCTGCAGATGGTGCATCTCTGGCCTTATTAGCAGGCTTGACAGAGGGGTCAGTGACACAGTGGGCTGTAGAAGTGGAGTGACCTTGTTACATCTCGGCAGTGCCTGTCCTGGGTCACAGCTGGAGGCACATTGTGTGTGTGGGCCACATGCTCCACCACCCATGTGGAAAAAGTGGGGGAATTGAAAGGAAAAAGATCTTCCCTCTTGAAAAGTGTCATGAAAATGAAAAACTGGGGAGAAAAAACAACTATTCAAGGGTCAGAACAGGTGAAATGACTTAGCGTGGTGTTTCTCCGAGCTCTGGTTTGTACCACTCCTTTCAAGCAGCTCCAGGACACGGTGGTATTTCAGGATTTGTTTTCCATCCCTGAACTCATCGTAGTTCAACAGCCTCTGGAGTCAGTGACCTTTCCATAGCACAGGGATCGATGCTGGCTATTGAATAGCTCTTCCACCAGCCCATCAGCATGTGGGACACGGCAGCCCCTGTTCCCTGGCAGCAGCTGGGTGAGAGCTGCATCACTGCGAGATAACAGAGGGAACTTTTCCTCGCTGCCTGCCCTGAGGAGCCTGAGGATTGATTTAGTGCTTGTCAACGAGCTCTCGAGGGGCTTTTAAAGCTTGCTTTAAACCCAGGAGCTCTGCCTGTGCTGGAGGTGCTGAGGCACTCGCTGGCCCTGGTGGGAGGAATGAGTAAGTGACTGCGAGGAGAAAGATGTGTGTTCGCACAGTGAGAAAGCATGAGTGACTCAGTGTTTGTGGAGAGGAGGGGGGTCTAATGAGGGCAAAGAGACAGACTGCAGGGTTTTCCCACCTTTTCCATCTGTCTCAGCTACAGGGCTTCCCCACACACTGCAGAAGGTGGGGATCTTCAGTGGTGACCACTATAAGACCTAAGAGGATCTTGTCTGTGCTGACCAGTGGCAGGACCAGACGGAATGGCCTGAATCTGTGTCAAGGGAGGTTTAGGTTGGATATCAGGAAAAGATTCTTCACTCAGAGGGTGGTTGGG